>JAAAWM010011699.1:5000-96796 GCA_036873465.1 Thinopyrum obtusiflorum
TTTTGAGAGAAGGCGCTCTCGAATAACAGTCAACAAAGGCATTTTGAAAAAATAGCTGCCACTTTAATATCTCAAACGTTTGTATAATTCAAACCGTGTGCGTTCTATTAACCATTCACGTGACGCCACTTGTCTTGGTTTTAATGGCTATAGGAGGTGCCGTGCGGATAGCTGTTTCACCTTGACTGAACGGGAGGCGTGCGAGCGCAGTTGCTACCTCTTGAGCTTGCGTCGGATTATTCCGTTGAAGAGGAAAGGGTGATGCAGCACAGTAGCGTAAGTATTTCCCTCAGTTTTTGAGAACCAAGGTATCAATCCAGTAGGAGACTACGCACAAGTCACCTCGCACCTACACAAAACAAATAAGAACCTCACAACCAACGCGATAAAGGGGTTGTCAATCCCTTCACGGTTACTTACGAGAGTGAGATCTAATAGAGATAATAAGATAATATTTTTGGTATTTTTATGATATAGACTAAAAGCAAAAATAAACAGCGCTAGAAATAGTTTGTTGACGGAAATTAATATGAGGGGGGGGGGGGGGGGGGGGGGGGGGGGGGGGGGGGGGGGGGGGGGGGGGGGGGGGGGGGGGGGGGGGGGGGGGGGGGGGGGGGGGGGGGGGGGGGGGGGGGGGGGGGGGGGGGGGGGGGGGGGGGGGGGGGGGGGGGGGGGGGGGGGGGGGGGGGGGGGGGGGGGGGGGGGGGGGGGGGGGGGGGGGGGGGGGGGGGGGGGGGGGGGGGGGGGGGGGGGGGGGGGGGGGGGGGGGGGGGGGGGGGGGGGGGGGGGGGGGGGGGGGGGGGGGGGGGGGGGGGGGGGGGGGGGGGGGGGGGGGGGGGGGGGGGGGGGGGGGGGGGGGGGGGGGGGGGGGGGGGGGGGGGGGGGGGGGGGGGGGGGGGGGGGGGGGGGGGGGGGGGGGGGGGGGGGGGGGGGGGGGGGGGGGGGGGGGGGGGGGGGGGGGGGGGGGGGGGGGGGGGGGGGGGGGGGGGGGGGGGGGGGGGGGGGGGGGGGGGGGGGGGGGGGGGGGGGGGGGGGGGGGGGGGGGGGGGGGGGGGGGGGGGGGGGGGGGGGGGGGGGGGGGGGGGGGGGGGGGGGGGGGGGGGGGGGGGGGGGGGGGGGGGGGGGGGGGGGGGGGGGGGGGGGGGGGGGGGGGGGGGGGGGGGGGGGGGGGGGGGGGGGGGGGGGGGGGGGGGGGGGGGGGGGGGGGGGGGGGGGGGGGGGGGGGGGGGGGGGGGGGGGGGGGGGGGGGGGGGGGGGGGGGGGGGGGGGGGGGGGGGGGGGGGGGGGGGGGGGGGGGGGGGGGGGGGGGGGGGGGGGGGGGGGGGGGGGGGGGGGGGGGGGGGGGGGGGGGGGGGGGGGGGGGGGGGGGGGGGGGGGGGGGGGGGGGGGGGGGGGGGGGGGGGGGGGGGGGGGGGGGGGGGGGGGGGGGGGGGGGGGGGGGGGGGGGGGGGGGGGGGGGGGGGGGGGGGGGGGGGGGGGGGGGGGGGGGGGGGGGGGGGGGGGGGGGGGGGGGGGGGGGGGGGGGGGGGGGGGGGGGGGGGGGGGGGGGGGGGGGGGGGGGGGGGGGGGGGGGGGGGGGGGGGGGGGGGGGGGGGGGGGGGGGGGGGGGGGGGGGGGGGGGGGGGGGGGGGGGGGGGGGGGGGGGGGGGGGGGGGGGGGGGGGGGGGGGGGGGGGGGGGGGGGGGGGGGGGGGGGGGGGGGGGGGGGGGGGGGGGGGGGGGGGGGGGGGGGGGGGGGGGGGGGGGGGGGGGGGGGGGGGGGGGGGGGGGGGGGGGGGGGGGGGGGGGGGGGGGGGGGGGGGGGGGGGGGGGGGGGGGGGGGGGGGGGGGGGGGGGGGGGGGGGGGGGGGGGGGGGGGGGGGGGGGGGGGGGGGGGGGGGGGGGGGGGGGGGGGGGGGGGGGGGGGGGGGGGGGGGGGGGGGGGGGGGGGGGGGGGGGGGGGGGGGGGGGGGGGGGGGGGGGGGGGGGGGGGGGGGGGGGGGGGGGGGGGGGGGGGGGGGGGGGGGGGGGGGGGGGGGGGGGGGGGGGGGGGGGGGGGGGGGGGGGGGGGGGGGGGGGGGGGGGGGGGGGGGGGGGGGGGGGGGGGGGGGGGGGGGGGGGGGGGGGGGGGGGGGGGGGGGGGGGGGGGGGGGGGGGGGGGGGGGGGGGGGGGGGGGGGGGGGGGGGGGGGGGGGGGGGGGGGGGGGGGGGGGGGGGGGGGGGGGGGGGGGGGGGGGGGGGGGGGGGGGGGGGGGGGGGGGGGGGGGGGGGGGGGGGGGGGGGGGGGGGGGGGGGGGGGGGGGGGGGGGGGGGGGGGGGGGGGGGGGGGGGGGGGGGGGGGGGGGGGGGGGGGGGGGGGGGGGGGGGGGGGGGGGGGGGGGGGGGGGGGGGGGGGGGGGGGGGGGGGGGGGGGGGGGGGGGGGGGGGGGGGGGGGGGGGGGGGGGGGGGGGGGGGGGGGGGGGGGGGGGGGGGGGGGGGGGGGGGGGGGGGGGGGGGGGGGGGGGGGGGGGGGGGGGGGGGGGGGGGGGGGGGGGGGGGGGGGGGGGGGGGGGGGGGGGGGGGGGGGGGGGGGGGGGGGGGGGGGGGGGGGGGGGGGGGGGGGGGGGGGGGGGGGGGGGGGGGGGGGGGGGGGGGGGGGGGGGGGGGGGGGGGGGGGGGGGGGGGGGGGGGGGGGGGGGGGGGGGGGGGGGGGGGGGGGGGGGGGGGGGGGGGGGGGGGGGGGGGGGGGGGGGGGGGGGGGGGGGGGGGGGGGGGGGGGGGGGGGGGGGGGGGGGGGGGGGGGGGGGGGGGGGGGGGGGGGGGGGGGGGGGGGGGGGGGGGGGGGGGGGGGGGGGGGGGGGGGGGGGGGGGGGGGGGGGGGGGGGGGGGGGGGGGGGGGGGGGGGGGGGGGGGGGGGGGGGGGGGGGGGGGGGGGGGGGGGGGGGGGGGGGGGGGGGGGGGGGGGGGGGGGGGGGGGGGGGGGGGGGGGGGGGGGGGGGGGGGGGGGGGGGGGGGGGGGGGGGGGGGGGGGGGGGGGGGGGGGGGGGGGGGGGGGGGGGGGGGGGGGGGGGGGGGGGGGGGGGGGGGGGGGGGGGGGGGGGGGGGGGGGGGGGGGGGGGGGGGGGGGGGGGGGGGGGGGGGGGGGGGGGGGGGGGGGGGGGGGGGGGGGGGGGGGGGGGGGGGGGGGGGGGGGGGGGGGGGGGGGGGGGGGGGGGGGGGGGGGGGGGGGGGGGGGGGGGGGGGGGGGGGGGGGGGGGGGGGGGGGGGGGGGGGGGGGGGGGGGGGGGGGGGGGGGGGGGGGGGGGGGGGGGGGGGGGGGGGGGGGGGGGGGGGGGGGGGGGGGGGGGGGGGGGGGGGGGGGGGGGGGGGGGGGGGGGGGGGGGGGGGGGGGGGGGGGGGGGGGGGGGGGGGGGGGGGGGGGGGGGGGGGGGGGGGGGGGGGGGGGGGGGGGGGGGGGGGGGGGGGGGGGGGGGGGGGGGGGGGGGGGGGGGGGGGGGGGGGGGGGGGGGGGGGGGGGGGGGGGGGGGGGGGGGGGGGGGGGGGGGGGGGGGGGGGGGGGGGGGGGGGGGGGGGGGGGGGGGGGGGGGGGGGGGGGGGGGGGGGGGGGGGGGGGGGGGGGGGGGGGGGGGGGGGGGGGGGGGGGGGGGGGGGGGGGGGGGGGGGGGGGGGGGGGGGGGGGGGGGGGGGGGGGGGGGGGGGGGGGGGGGGGGGGGGGGGGGGGGGGGGGGGGGGGGGGGGGGGGGGGGGGGGGGGGGGGGGGGGGGGGGGGGGGGGGGGGGGGGGGGGGGGGGGGGGGGGGGGGGGGGGGGGGGGGGGGGGGGGGGGGGGGGGGGGGGGGGGGGGGGGGGGGGGGGGGGGGGGGGGGGGGGGGGGGGGGGGGGGGGGGGGGGGGGGGGGGGGGGGGGGGGGGGGGGGGGGGGGGGGGGGGGGGGGGGGGGGGGGGGGGGGGGGGGGGGGGGGGGGGGGGGGGGGGGGGGGGGGGGGGGGGGGGGGGGGGGGGGGGGGGGGGGGGGGGGGGGGGGGGGGGGGGGGGGGGGGGGGGGGGGGGGGGGGGGGGGGGGGGGGGGGGGGGGGGGGGGGGGGGGGGGGGGGGGGGGGGGGGGGGGGGGGGGGGGGGGGGGGGGGGGGGGGGGGGGGGGGGGGGGGGGGGGGGGGGGGGGGGGGGGGGGGGGGGGGGGGGGGGGGGGGGGGGGGGGGGGGGGGGGGGGGGGGGGGGGGGGGGGGGGGGGGGGGGGGGGGGGTGTTTTGAGGGTACGTGGATATATATATATATAGGAGGAAGGGGGGCATCGGGGGAGCCAGAGGGGGCCCACGAGGGTGGGGGACGCGCCTGGCCCCCTTGGGCGCGCCCTGGACCCTCGTGGCCACCTCTCTCGTTCCCTCGCGTGTACTCCAAGTCTTCTGGGTAGATATGGTTCCAAAAATAACTCTCCCGAAGGTTTCATTCCGTTTGGACTCCGTTTGATATTCCTTTTCTACGAAGCACTAATCGTGATAGTCACTTGGTATATGACTTTTGCGTAAGCCTCTCCGGCAACGGTGCCAGAAATTCTTCTTGCTACTTCTCGAGCTTGCGTTGTATTCCCTCAAATAGGAAAGGGTGATGCAACACAGTAGCGTAAGTATTTCCCTTAGTTTTGAGAACCAAGGTATCAATCCGGTAGGAGGCCACGCGCGAGTCCCTCGCACCTGCACAAACAAATAAGAACTTTGCAGCCAACGCGATAAGGGGTTGTCAATCCCTTTACGGTCACTTACGAAAGTGAGATCTGATAGATATGATGGTATAATATTTTTGGTATTTTTGGTATAAGAACTAAAAGTAAATAAAGCAAAGTAAACTAGATGGAATATTAATATGATGAGAATAGACTCGAGGGGCATTGGTTTCACTAGTGGCTTCTCTCATGATAGCAGAATTCTATGGTGGGTGAACAAATTATTGTCGAGCAATTGATAGAAAAGCGCATAGTTATGAGAATATCTAGGCATGATCATTATATATAGGCATCACGTCCGTGACAAGTAGACCGAAACGATTCTGCATCTAGTACTATTACTCCACACATCGATCGCTATCCAGGATGCATCTAGAGTATTAAGTTCATAAGAACAGAGTAATGCTTTAAGCAAGATGACATGATATAGAGGGATAAAGTCAAGCAATATGATATAAGCCCCATCTTTTTTATCCTAGATGGCAACAATACAATACGTGCCTTGCTGCCCCTACTGTCACTGGGAAAGGTCACCGCAAGATTGAACCCAAAGCCAAGCACTTCTCCTATTGCAAGAACTATAGATCTAGTAGGCCAAACCAAACTAATAATTTGAAGAGACATTCAAGGATATTATAATCATACATAAAAGATTTTAGAAAAGAATCAAATATTGTTCATAAATAATCTTGATCATAAACCCACAATTCATCGGATCTCGACAAACACACCGCAAAAAGATTACATCGAATAGATCTCCTCGAAGATCGAGGAGAACTTTGTATTGAGATCCAAAAAAATAGAAGAAGCCATCTAGCTAATAACTATGGACCCGAAGGTCTATGGTAAACTACTCACAACTCATTGGTGAGGCTATGGTGCTGATGTAGAAGCACTCCGTGATGGATCCCCCCTCTGGCGGAGCTCCGGAACAGGCCCCAAGATGGGATCACACGGGAACAGAAGGTTGCGGCGGTGGAATTAGGGTTTTCTCTATTGCCTCGAGGGGGGGGGGGGGGGGGGGGGGGGGGGGGGGGGGGGGGGGGGGGGGGGGGGGGGGGGGGGGGGGGGGGGGGGGGGGGGGGGGGGGGGGGGGGGGGGGGGGGGGGGGGGGGGGGGGGGGGGGGGGGGGGGGGGGGGGGGGGGGGGGGGGGGGGGGGGGGGGGGGGGGGGGGGGGGGGGGGGGGGGGGGGGGGGGGGGGGGGGGGGGGGGGGGGGGGGGGGGGGGGGGGGGGGGGGGGGGGGGGGGGGGGGGGGGGGGGGGGGGGGGGGGGGGGGGGGGGGGGGGGGGGGGGGGGGGGGGGGGGGGGGGGGGGGGGGGGGGGGGGGGGGGGGGGGGGGGGGGGGGGGGGGGGGGGGGGGGGGGGGGGGGGGGGGGGGGGGGGGGGGGGGGGGGGGGGGGGGGGGGGGGGGGGGGGGGGGGGGGGGGGGGGGGGGGGGGGGGGGGGGGGGGGGGGGGGGGGGGGGGGGGGGGGGGGGGGGGGGGGGGGGGGGGGGGGGGGGGGGGGGGGGGGGGGGGGGGGGGGGGGGGGGGGGGGGGGGGGGGGGGGGGGGGGGGGGGGGGGGGGGGGGGGGGGGGGGGGGGGGGGGGGGGGGGGGGGGGGGGGGGGGGGGGGGGGGGGGGGGGGGGGGGGGGGGGGGGGGGGGGGGGGGGGGGGGGGGGGGGGGGGGGGGGGGGGGGGGGGGGGGGGGGGGGGGGGGGGGGGGGGGGGGGGGGGGGGGGGGGGGGGGGGGGGGGGGGGGGGGGGGGGGGGGGGGGGGGGGGGGGGGGGGGGGGGGGGGGGGGGGGGGGGGGGGGGGGGGGGGGGGGGGGGGGGGGGGGGGGGGGGGGGGGGGGGGGGGGGGGGGGGGGGGGGGGGGGGGGGGGGGGGGGGGGGGGGGGGGGGGGGGGGGGGGGGGGGGGGGGGGGGGGGGGGGGGGGGGGGGGGGGGGGGGGGGGGGGGGGGGGGGGGGGGGGGGGGGGGGGGGGGGGGGGGGGGGGGGGGGGGGGGGGGGGGGGGGGGGGGGGGGGGGGGGGGGGGGGGGGGGGGGGGGGGGGGGGGGGGGGGGGGGGGGGGGGGGGGGGGGGGGGGGGGGGGGGGGGGGGGGGGGGGGGGGGGGGGGGGGGGGGGGGGGGGGGGGGGGGGGGGGGGGGGGGGGGGGGGGGGGGGGGGGGGGGGGGGGGGGGGGGGGGGGGGGGGGGGGGGGGGGGGGGGGGGGGGGGGGGGGGGGGGGGGGGGGGGGGGGGGGGGGGGGGGGGGGGGGGGGGGGGGGGGGGGGGGGGGGGGGGGGGGGGGGGGGGGGGGGGGGGGGGGGGGGGGGGGGGGGGGGGGGGGGGGGGGGGGGGGGGGGGGGGGGGGGGGGGGGGGGGGGGGGGGGGGGGGGGGGGGGGGGGGGGGGGGGGGGGGGGGGGGGGGGGGGGGGGGGGGGGGGGGGGGGGGGGGGGGGGGGGGGGGGGGGGGGGGGGGGGGGGGGGGGGGGGGGGGGGGGGGGGGGGGGGGGGGGGGGGGGGGGGGGGGGGGGGGGGGGGGGGGGGGGGGGGGGGGGGGGGGGGGGGGGGGGGGGGGGGGGGGGGGGGGGGGGGGGGGGGGGGGGGGGGGGGGGGGGGGGGGGGGGGGGGGGGGGGGGGGGGGGGGGGGGGGGGGGGGGGGGGGGGGGGGGGGGGGGGGGGGGGGGGGGGGGGGGGGGGGGGGGGGGGGGGGGGGGGGGGGGGGGGGGGGGGGGGGGGGGGGGGGGGGGGGGGGGGGGGGGGGGGGGGGGGGGGGGGGGGGGGGGGGGGGGGGGGGGGGGGGGGGGGGGGGGGGGGGGGGGGGGGGGGGGGGGGGGGGGGGGGGGGGGGGGGGGGGGGGGGGGGGGGGGGGGGGGGGGGGGGGGGGGGGGGGGGGGGGGGGGGGGGGGGGGGGGGGGGGGGGGGGGGGGGGGGGGGGGGGGGGGGGGGGGGGGGGGGGGGGGGGGGGGGGGGGGGGGGGGGGGGGGGGGGGGGGGGGGGGGGGGGGGGGGGGGGGGGGGGGGGGGGGGGGGGGGGGGGGGGGGGGGGGGGGGGGGGGGGGGGGGGGGGGGGGGGGGGGGGGGGGGGGGGGGGGGGGGGGGGGGGGGGGGGGGGGGGGGGGGGGGGGGGGGGGTATATGCTTCCCACAAACCAGAGCTTCTCACAACAAGCATGATGGTTTCGGTAGGGAACGTCCCACCTTTGGGGACGAAACGAGATCCATTGCCTCTTATTGATTTCAAAAATTTTCTCGTGTCAACATAGAACAACAGGAGTGTTGTGTCAATTTTTGTGATTTTTCAGGGTTCGTTTGGACATTTTTATGCATTAACTGAGTTTTCAATGCATTTATATGCATAATTCAAATTTGAACTACATGCACATGCTCCAGTGCATATAAATTGGTTGAAAAATCAAATATGTTTCCTTGGGTGCATGCTTAGGTCCCATGCAAGAAATGGGAATGAATTTCAAACAACGGGGCACCGTTGATTGCCGGCAAAACATTGATATACTTTGTTTTTAAATTCTAGTAAATCCAAAACTCGTCTGAAATTCATGAAACTTGGCATGCTATCATGGAATGGCACTCGACATGCTGTGGTGTTTTTCGTGTCCATTTTGAGAGAAGGCGCTCTCGAATAACAGTCAACAAAGGCATTTTGAAAAAATAGCTGCCACTTTAATATCTCAAACGTTTGTATAATTCAAACCGTGTGCGTTCTATTAACCATTCACGTGACGCCACTTGTCTTGGTTTTAATGGCTATAGGAGGTGCCGTGCGGATAGCTGTTTCACCTTGACTGAACGGGAGGCGTGCGAGCGCAGTTGCTACCTCTTGAGCTTGCGTCGGATTATTCCGTTGAAGAGGAAAGGGTGATGCAGCACAGTAGCGTAAGTATTTCCCTCAGTTTTTGAGAACCAAGGTATCAATCCAGTAGGAGACTACGCACAAGTCACCTCGCACCTACACAAAACAAATAAGAACCTCACAACCAACGCGATAAAGGGGTTGTCAATCCCTTCACGGTTACTTACGAGAGTGAGATCTAATAGAGATAATAAGATAATATTTTTGGTATTTTTATGATATAGACTAAAAGCAAAAATAAACAGCGCTAGAAATAGTTTGTTGACGGAAATTAATATGACCCCCCCCCCCCCCCCCCCCCCCCCCCCCCCCCCCCCCCCCCCCCCCCCCCCCCCCCCCCCCCCCCCCCCCCCCCCCCCCCCCCCCCCCCCCCCCCCCCCCCCCCCCCCCCCCCCCCCCCCCCCCCCCCCCCCCCCCCCCCCCCCCCCCCCCCCCCCCCCCCCCCCCCCCCCCCCCCCCCCCCCCCCCCCCCCCCCCCCCCCCCCCCCCCCCCCCCCCCCCCCCCCCCCCCCCCCCCCCCCCCCCCCCCCCCCCCCCCCCCCCCCCCCCCCCCCCCCCCCCCCCCCCCCCCCCCCCCCCCCCCCCCCCCCCCCCCCCCCCCCCCCCCCCCCCCCCCCCCCCCCCCCCCCCCCCCCCCCCCCCCCCCCCCCCCCCCCCCTGTCACTGGGATCGAGCACCGCAAGATTGAACCCAAAGCTAAGCACTTCTCCTATTGCAAGAAAGATTAATCTAGTAGGCCAAACTAAACTAAAAATTCGAAGAGACTTGCAAAGATAACCAATCATACATAAAAGAATTTAGAGGAGATTCAAATATTATTCATAGATAAACTTGATCATAAACCCACAATTCATCGGATCTCGACAAACACACCGCAAAAGAAGATTACATCGAATAGATCTCCAAGAAGATCGAGGAGAACTTTGTATTGAGATCCAAAGAGAGAGAAGAAGCCATCTAGCTAATAACTATGGACCCGAAGGTCTGAGGTAAACTACTCACACATCATCGGAGAGGCTATGGTGTTGATGTAGAAGCCCTCCATGATCAATGCCCCCTCCGGCGGAGCGCCAGAAAAGGCCCCAAGATGGGATCTCACGGGTACAGAAGGTTGCGGCGGTGGAAATAGGGTTTCTTTGTGCTCCTAGATGTTTTTGGGGTATAAGAGCTTATATAGGAGGAAGAAGTAGGTCGGTGGAGCCACGAGGGGCCCACGAGGGTGGAGGGCGCGCCCAGGGGGGTAGGCGCGCCCCCCTGCCTCGTGGCTTCCTCGTCGGTTGCTTGACGTCCACTCCAATTCCTCTGGATCACGTTTTTTCCGAGGTTTGGAGTCCCTAGATATTTAATGACCGATGGTGGTTCACATTTTATTCATGGTGCCTTCCGTAAAATGCTTGCTAAGTATGATGTTAATCATAGAATTGCATCCCCTTATCATCCACAGTCTAGTGGTCATGTAGAATTGAGTAATAGAGAACTCAAATTAATTTTGCAAAAGACTGTTAATAGAGCTAGAAAGAATTGGTCCAAGAAACTTGATGATGCATTATGGGCCTATAGAACCGCAAATAAAAATCCTATGGGTATGTCTCCGTATAAAATGGTTTATGGAAAAGCATGTCACTTACCTCTCGAACTAGAACATAAGACATACTGGGCTATTAAAGAGCTCAACTATGATTTCAAACTTGCTGGTGAGAAGAGGTTATTTGACATTAGCTCACTTGATGTATGGAGGACCCAAGCCTATGAGAATGCCAAGCTGTTTAAAGAAAAGGTTAAAAGATGGCATGACAAAAGAATACAAAAGCGTGAGTTTAATGTAGGTGATTATGTATTATTATACAACTCTCGTTTAAGATTTTTTGCAGGAAAACTTCTCTCTAAATGGGAAGGTCCTTACGTTATCGAGGAGGTCTATCGTTCCGGTGCCATAAAAATCAACAACTTCGAAGGCACAAATCCGAAGGTGGTGAACGGTCAAAGAATCAAACATTATATCTCAGGTAATCCTATAAATGTTGAAACTAATGTTATTGAAACCGTAACCCCGGAGGAATACATAAGGGACACTTTACAGAATGTTTCAGACTCCGAAAAGGAATAGGTATGTGGTACGGTAAGTAAACTGACTCCAAAACAGTTCTAATGGCAAATTTTCTCCGTTTTGGAATATTTAGAAAAATAGAAAAATAAGAAGCAGTCCGGGAAGGACACGAGGCCTCCACGAGGGTGGAGGGCGCGCCCTACCCCCCTGGGCGCCCTCCCTGCCTCGTGGGCACTTCGTGCGCTCTCCGGACTCCGTTTTCTTTCATGATACGTATTTTGGTCGATAAAAATTCATTATATAGTCTCCCGAAGGTTTTGACCACCGTATCACGCAAATATCCTCTGTTTTTGTTTTGAGTTGTTTCTGCCGCAGATTAGAGCAATATGTCGTCCCCCTCCTCCAACAATGGTGACAACGATGCTTGGCTAATGAAGATAGAGCTGAAGAGGGAAGATCCCATGGAGATCAACAAGGATGATGGGATTAAGAAGACCATGGAGGATCAAGCTCCTGCGGCAGAAGAAGAAGACACCCTTCCACCTCTCTTTACCCCAACTGAGATTGAAGCTTTCAAGATGATTGAGTTAGCTCGTATACAAAACAAGTATCTCACACGTGAAAATATTTTGTTGAAGGATCATATCGTCACACTCAAGGGCATTATCCGCAAGTTGGAGGATCTCTTACGCTCGATGTGCGACTATCCACCATCACCACCCTCTTCACCAGCAAAAGAGACATAATCACATGGGTATGGGCACTCCCCTTGGCAACTGCCAAGCTTGGGGGAGGTGCCCCGGTATCGTATCACCATCACACTCCTATCTTTACCGTTTTTCTTAGTTTGATCCTTTTAGCATTATCTTGATCTAGTAGAATAAAGTTTTTGGTATGATCTAGTTTTGAGTTTTGCTTTATGATCCCTTTATGTAATCGAGTCCGTGAGCTATATATAATAAAGATTAGTGTTGAGTCAAGGGCTTGATTATCTTGCTACGATCTTGAGTGAATTAAAGAAAAAGAAAAGAATAGAAAGAATAAAAGAAATAAAGAGATCATATTGATCTTATGAAGAGTAATGACTTCACATAGAAAGAGTATGATGATTAAAAGTTGTTGAGACTTGACAAACATAGTTTTGGTCATCGTTGCAATTAATAGGAAGTAATAAAGAAAGAGAGGTTTCACATATAAATATACTATCTTGGACATCTTTTATGATTGTGAGCACTCATTAAAATATGACATGCCAAAGAGTTGATGTTGGACAAGGAAGACAACATAATGGGTTATGTTTTCTTATATCTGAGATAAAGTATATTGTCATGGATCATCCAACATGTTGAGCTTGCCTTTCCCCCTCATGCTAGCCAAATTTCTTGCACTAAGTAGAGATACTACTTGTGCTTCCAAATACCTTTAAACCAGTTTTGCCATGAGAGTACACCATATCTACCTATGGATTGAGTAAGATCCTTCAAGTAAGTTGTCATCGGTGCAAGCAATAAAAATTGTTCTCTAAATATGTATGACTTATTAGTGTGGGAGAAAATAAGTTTGTACGATCTTGTGATTGGAAGTAATAAAAGCGACGGACTGCATAATAAAGGTCCATCACAAGGGGCAATATAAAGTGACGTTCTTTTGCATTAAGATTTCGTGCATCCAACCATAAAAGCGCATGACAACCTCTGCTTCCCTCTGCGAAGGGCCTATCTTTTACTGTTATCTTCTACTTTATGCAAGAGTCATGGTGGTCTTCACCTTTCCTTTTTACATTTTATCCTTTGGCAAGCACAGGGTGTTGGAAAGATCCTGATATATATATCCAATTGGATGTAAGTTAGCATGGACTATTATTGTTGACATTACCCTTGAGGTAAAAGGTTGGGAGGCGAAACTATAAGCCCCTATCTTTCTCTGTGTCCGATTAAAACTCCGTAACCACAAGTATTGCATCAGTGTTAGCAATTGTGAAAGACTAAATGATAGTTGAGTATGTGGACTTGCTGAAAAACACTTACATAGACTCTTTCCGATGTTATGATAAATTGCAATTGCTTCAATGACTGAGATAATAGTTTGTTAGTTCTCAATAAAGTTTCTGATTCATACTTGACAATTGTGAATAGATTATTACTTGAGCATAAGAAATCATTTGACAATATCCATATATGTTGCTGTTATAAGAATGATCATGATGCCCTCATGTCCATATTTTATTTTATCGACACCTCTACCTCTAAACATGTGGACATATTTATCGTTATCGGCTTCCGCTTGAGGACAAGCGAGGTCTAAGCTTGGGGGAGTTGATACGTCCATTTTGCATCATGCTTTTATATCGATATTTATTGCATTATGGGCTGTTATTACACATTATGTCACAATACTTATGCTTATTCTCTCTTATTTTATAAGGTTTACATGAAGAGGGAGAATGTCAGCAGCTGGAATTCTGGGCTGGAAAAGGAGCAAATATTAGAGACATATTCTGCACAACTCCAAAAGTCCTGAAACTCCACGGAAGTTGTTTTTGGAAATAATAAAAAATACTGAGCGAAGAAAATACCAGAGGGGGCCCACACCCTGGCCACGAGGGTGGGAGGCGCGCCCTACCCCCCTGGGCGCGCCCCCTACCTCGTGGGCCCCCTGGTGGCCCTCCGATGCCCATCTTCTGCTATATGAAGTCTTTCATCCGAAGAAAAATCATAAGCAAGCTTACGGGATGAGACTCCACCGCCACGAGGCGGAACCTTGGCGGAACCAATCTAGGGCTCCGGCGGAGCTGTTCTGCCGGGGAAACTTCCCTCCGAGAGGGGGAAATCATCGCAGTCGTCATCACCAACGCTCCTCTCATCGGGAGGGGGCCAATCTCCATCAACATCTTCACCAGCACCATCTCCTCTCAAACCCTAGTTCATCTCTTGTATCCAATTCTTGTCTCTAAGTCTGAGATTGGTACTTGTAGGTTGCTAGTAGTGTTGATTACTCCTTGTAGTTGATGCTAGTTGGTTTATTTGGTGGAAGATCATATGTTCAGATCCCATATGCATATTAATACCCCTCTGATTATGAACATGAATATGCTTTGTGAGTAGTTACTTTTGTTCCTGAGGACATGGGAGAAGTCTTGCTATTAGTAGTCATGTGAATTTGGTATTCGTTCGATATTTTGATGAGATGTATGTTGTCTCTCCTCTAGTGGTGTTATGTGAACGTCGACTACATGACACTTCACCATTGTTTGAGCCTAGAGGAAGGCATTGGGAAGTAATAAGTAGATGATGGGTTGCTAGAGTGACAGAAGCTTAAACCCTAGTTTATGCGTTGCTTCATAAGGGGCTGATTTGGATCCATATGTTTCATGATATGGTTAGGTTTACCTTAATACTTCTTTTGTAGTTGCGGATGCTTGCAATAGGAGTTAATCATAAGTGGCATGCTTGTCCAAGTAAGGACAGTACCCAAGCACCGGTCCACCCACATATCAAATTATCAAAGTACCAAACGCGAATCATATGATCGTGATGAAAACTAGCTTGACGATAATTCCCATGTGTCCTCGGGAGCACTTTTCTCTATATAAGAATTTGTCCAGGCTTGCCCTTTGCTACAAAAAGGATTGGGCCATCTTGCTGCACTTTATTTACACTTGTTACTTGTCACCCGTTACAATTTATCTTATCACAAAACTATCTGTTACCTATAATTTCAGTGCTTGCAGAGAATACCTTGCTGAAAACCGCTATCATTTCCTTCTGCTCCTCGTTGGGTTCGACACTCTTACTTATTGAAAGGACTACGATAGATCCCCTATACTTGTGGGTCATCAGTTAGTCCCAAAAATAATATAAAAGTGTATAATAAAGCCCGTTAAACATCCAAAACAGAATATAATATAGCATGGAGCAATCAAAAATTATAGATACGTTGGAGACGTATCAGCAGTCCGGTGCGCAGGCTGACCGAGAGACGCGCAAGTTGTTCTCCAATGCGCAGGCTCACTGGGAAGCGTGCGAGCTGTACGCTGCGCAGGCTCACTGGGAAGCAAGCCCTTTGACTTTCGTGGCCGCCCACCTTCCTCTCCATTAATGGCGCCCGAGCCGCTGCTTAATACGGGTGGCCTTACTGTTCGCCTCCCATTCCCCTCCCTCCCGCAGACCAAGACCAACGCCATGGCGCAGAAGGATCATCTGCCACTAGTCTTCAAGTTTGGTGAAGTCGACTCCGAGACGGAGGAGATAGAAAATAAGGAGGAATGGGGCCTCATGGACATGGCCCAGAACGAGCTGGCCGTGGATGTTGCTGCCCCCGCTCCCGTCCCAGCTCCCATCCCCGCGCCTGCGCCAGCGATCATCCCTATAGCATTGACGGGCTGGTCGCCGAGCACTATCGCAGAGCTGGAAGCTGCGGGCATCAACGAGGTCTCCGCGGACCCGCGCGAGCTCATGTACATGACAGCGCCAGCGCCCGTGCCAGTGCCCGTGCGCGCCCCTCCACCCACCGCGGCACGGTCCCCGTGCGTTTGACTGCACCCGCCGCGCCTGTGCCTGTGCACACGCCCCCCTCAGCAGCATGGAACGCCGCCGTCGACCGCTACCTCTCAGCGCCGCCAGCTGCCGTCCTCCCGCGCCCCGCCCGTCGATCGCGCGATGACATGATGTTTGATTTACAAGTGAAGAACATTCTATGCTGCATTGAAGACTTCAACAACGGCGTCCCGGAGGACGACAACGACAACGACGGCGTGGCACGCCGCCTTCGTTGCCGCCGGAAATAGTTTTTTTCTTGGTTTTAATCTATATCTCGATCATATGAATATAAATTCACAGTATGACTGAATGAAAGATATGGTTTGAGCGAACTTGCATTTCTCTCTCTTAATGTACATACTTATCAAACGATTTTCTTTTGAAAAAAACGTCAATGGTTTTGAAATATAAAACACTAATCGCAAACGTTTTAGTTAGAACACCCGTATGCAAACCGACAGCTTCCCCAGGAAGCCAAGGGAAAATGTGCCGAGCAGGATTTGTGCAGCACTTGATCGCAAATGTTTTAGATAGAACATTCGTATGCAAAGTGAGAGCAGGATTTGTGCATCTCTTCAACGCAAACGTTTTTTTGGATGACCCGTGTGCAACCACTTACAAACAATTTGGGTATGTTGCCATTTGTCAAACTGGAAAGATTGACATTTGTTGATCTAGTAACATTGCCATTTGTCAACCTTGTAACACTGCGATTTGTGAAAATATGAAGCTAAAAATCACTAGCAGTATCTAATTTTTGCAACTAAAATTCAGTAATTAAGCATAGATTTCATTCATAGATTACACAGTCGTTCTTAATTTATACAAACAGTTCAACTCGACAGCTGAACCGACCAAACTTTTCCCCAATTGTTGCCAACCACGTACTAAAATAGTTAGTTCAACTATATATACTAGCTAATTTTAAGTACGTTGTACAGTTCCACCACATCTATAGTCAGATGAACTGAACAAAATAGCCCCTAAATACTACTACTACGGAGGGGCTTTGTCCTACTTCCGGCTGCCTCTCCACTGCCGAGCGCGCTCAGTAAGAGGCAGAGGAGGAGGAGCCTACCGACGAGATGGAAAATTGCAATACGGTGCCTGCCGCTGCTGCAGCTTCAGCGATGCTCACCTCGAACGCCCTCTGCCGCTCCAGACGACCCCTCTCAAAGCGGTGGTTCTCCTCGTAGATCTCCTGATTCCTCGCCTCTGAGGCGGCGTGTGCCGCGGCCACGGCGGCGGTAAGGCTCTTTGCGTGCTCGATGAGGCGCTCCTACTCCTCCTGCAGGAACTCGGTGTAGCGCGCAAGGTCGCTGATGCACGTGCGGGCATCCACCTCTGCCTCCTGCCTTCAGGCGGCGGTGGAGGAGCGGGTGGTGACCCCGGCGGTCGATGGTGGGCTGGCGGCCACGGCGGCCGACGATGGGGTGGCGGCCACGACCACCACCTCCCGCCTTCGGGCCGCGGTGGCGGAGCGGGTGATGGCCACGGTGGCTGGCAGTGGGGTGGCGGCCACGACGGCCACCTCCCACCTTCGGGCCGCGACGGCGAAGCGGGCGATGGCCCTGTGATGTCTACTACACAACCTTCTTCTTGTAGACATTGTTGGGCCTCCAAGTGCGGAGGTTTGTAGGACAGTAGCAAATTTCCCTCAAGTGGATGACCTAAGGTTTATCAATCCGTGGGAGGCGTAGGATGAAGATGGTCCCCCCCCCCCCCCCCCCCCCCCCCCCCCCCCCCCCCCCCCCCCCCCCCCCCCCCCCCCCCCCCCCCCCCCCCCCCCCCCCCCCCCCCCCCCCCCCCCCCCCCCCCCCCCCCCCCCCCCCCCCCCCCCCCCCCCCCCCCCCCCCCCCCCCCCCCCCCCCCCCCCCCCCCCCCCCCCCCCCCCCCCCCCCCCCCCCCCCCCCCCCCCCCCCCCCCCCCCCCCCCCCCCCCCCCCCCCCCCCCCCCCCCCCCCCCCCCCCCCCCCCCCCCCCCCCCCCCCCCCCCCCCCCCCCCCCCCCCCCCCCCCCCCCCCCCCCCCCCCCCCCCCCCCCCCCCCCCCCCCCCCCCCCCCCCCCCCCCCCCCCCCCCCCCCCCCCCCCCCCCCCCCCCCCCCCCCCCCCCCCCCCCCCCCCCCCCCCCCCCCCCCCCCCCCCCCCCCCCCCCCCCCCCCCCCCCCCCCCCCCCCCCCCCCCCCCCCCCCCCCCCCCCCCCCCCCCCCCCCCCCCCCCCCCCCCCCCCCCCCCCCCCCCCCCCCCCCCCCCCCCCCCCCCCCCCCCCCCCCCCCCCCCCCCCCCCCCCCCCCCCCCCCCCCCCCCCCCCCCCCCCCCCCCCCCCCCCCCCCCCCCCCCCCCCCCCCCCCCCCCCCCCCCCCCCCCCCCCCCCCCCCCCCCCCCCCCCCCCCCCCCCCCCCCCCCCCCCCCCAACACATAGCTACTGGTACATACCCTCAGCCCCGAGGGTGAACTACTCCCTCCTCGTCATGGAGAGCGCCGGGATGATGAAGATGGCCATCGGTGAGGGATCCCTCCTCCGGCAGGGTGCCGGAACAGGGTCCCGACTGGTTTTTGGTGGCTACAGAGGCTTGCGGCGGTGGAACTCCCGATCTCTTCTGTTCCCCGATGGTTTTTGGGTATATTGGTATATATAGGAGGAAGAAATATGTCAGGGGGGGCACGAGGGGCCCACGAGGGTGGAGGGCGCGCCCAGGGGGGTGGGCGCGCCCCCCTGCCTCGTGCCTTCCTCGTTGCTTCCCTTACGTACACTCCAAGTCTTCTGGATTGCTTCCGTTCCAAAAATAACTCTCCCGAAGGTTTCATTCCGTTTGGACTCCGTTTGATATTCCTTTTCTGCGAAACACTGAAACAAGGAGAAAAACATAAACTGGCACTGGGCTCTGGGTTAATAAGTTAGTCCCAAAAATAATATAAAAGTGTATAATAAAGCCCATAAACATCCAAAACAGATAATATAATAGCATGGAACAATCAAAAATTATAGATACGTTGGAGATGTATCAGCATCCCCAAGCTTAATTCCTGCTCGTCCTTGAGTAGGTAAATGATAAAAACAGAATTTTTGATGTGGAATGCTACTTAGCATAATTTTCAATGTAGTTCTTCTTATTGTGGCATGAATGTTCAGATTCGATATGATTCAAGATAAAAGTTTAATGTTGACATAAAAACAATAATACTTCAAGCATGCTAACCAAGTAATTATGTCTTATCAAAATAACATAGCCAAAGCAAGTTATCCCTACAAAATCATATAGTCTGGCTATGCTCCATCTTCCCCACACAAAATATTCATATCATGTACAACCCCGGTTTTAGCCAAGCAATTGGTTCATACTTTTTAACGTGCTTCAGCATTTTCAATCTTTACGCAATACATGAGCGCAAGCCATGGATATAGCACTATGGTGGAATAAGGTATAATGATAGGGCTTATGTGGGAAGACAAAAAAGGAGAAAGTCTCACATCGACGAGGCTAATCAACGGGCTATGGAGATGCCCATCAATTGCTGTCAATGCAAGGAGTAGGGATTGCCATGCAACGGATGCACTAGAGCTATAAGTATATGAAAGCTCAACAAAAGAAACTAAGTGGGTGTGCATCCAACTTGCTTGCTCACGAAGACCTCGGGCATTTGAGGAAGCCCATCATTGGAATATACAAGCCAAGTTCTATAATGAAATTTCCCACTAGTATATGAAAGTGACAAAATGAGAGATTCTCTATCATGAGGATCATGGTGCTACTTTGAAGCACAAGTGTGGTAAAAAGATAGTAACATTGTCCCTTCTCTCTTTTCTC
Organism: Thinopyrum obtusiflorum; assembly: GCA_036873465.1. Lineage (NCBI taxonomy): Eukaryota > Viridiplantae > Streptophyta > Magnoliopsida > Poales > Poaceae > Thinopyrum > Thinopyrum obtusiflorum. The sequence continues at coordinate 23,910 of JAAAWM010011699.1, forward strand.
TCATTTTTTTTGTGGCCTCTTTCCCTTTTTTTTAGTCCGGAATCTCATCCCGACTTGTGGGGGAATCATAGTCTCCATCATCCTTTCCTCACTTGGGACAATGCTCTAATAATGATTATCATCACACTTTTATTTACTTACAACTCATGAATTACAACTTGGTACTTAGAACAAGATATGACTCTATGTGAATGCCTCCGGCGGTGTACCGGGATATGCAATGAATCAAGAGTGACATGTATGAAAGAATTATGAACGGTGGCTTTGCCACAAATATGATGTCAACTACATGATCATGCAAAGCAATATGACAATGATGGAACGTGTCATGATAAACGAAACGGTGGAAAGTTGCATGGCAATATATCTCGGAATGGCTATGGAAATGCCATAATAGGTAGGTATGGTGGCTGTTTTGAGGAAGATATAAGGAGGTTTATGTGTGATAGAGCGCATCATATCACGAGGTTTGGATGCACCGGCGAAGTTTGCACAAACTCTCAAGGTGAGAAAGGGCAATGCACGGTACCGTAGAGGCTAGAAAATTGTGGAAAGGTAAGTGTGCGTATAATCCATGGACTCACATTAGTCATAAAGAACTCATATACTTATTGCAAAAGTTTACTTGCCCTCGAAGCAAAGTACTACTACGCATGCTCCTAGGGGAAGGGTTGGTAGGAGTTAACCATCGCGTGATCCCGACCGCCACACAAAGGATGACAATCAACAAATACCTCATGCTCCGACTTTGTTACATAACGGTTCACCATATGTGCATGCTACGGGAATCACAAACTTCAACACAAGTATTTCTCAATTTCACAATTACTCAACTAGCACAACTATGATATTACCACCTTTATATCTCAAAACAATTATCAAGCATCAAATTTCTCATGATATTACAATTAAATCAAATTGCCATGCTGTTTTGTAGGCCTCTCAAATGATATAAGAGAAGCATGAGAGTTCATATATTTCTCCAAAATAAAACTACCATCATGCTCTAAAAAGATATAAGTGAAGCACTAGAGCAACGACAAACTACTCTGAAAGATATAAGTGAAGATCAATGAGTAGTTGAATAATTATGCAACTACGTGAAGACTCTCTAACATTTAAGAATTTCAGATCTTGGTATTTTATTCAAACAGCAAGCAAAACTAAATAAAAGGAAATGACGCTCCAAGCAAAACACATATCATGTGGTGAATAAAAATATAGCTCCAAGTAAAGTTACCGATAGACAAAGACGAAAGAGGGGATGCCATCCGGGGCATCCCCAAGCTTAGGCTCTTGGTTGTCCTTGAATATTACCTTGAGGTGCCTTGGGCATCCCCAAGCTTAGGCTCTTGCCACTCCTTATTCCATAGTCCATCGAATCTTTACCCAAAACTTGAAAACTTCACAACACAAAACTCAACAGAAAACTCGTAAGCTCCGTTAGTATAAGAAAATAAAATCACCACTTTCGGTACTGTTGTGAACTCATTCTTTATTTATATTGGTGTATTATCTACTGTATTCCAACTTCTCTATGCTTCATACCCTCCGATACTACTCATAGATTCATCAAAATAAGCAAACAACACATAGAAAACAGATTCTGTCAAAAACAGAACAGTCTGTAGTAATCTGTATCAAACGTATACTTCTGGAACTCCAAAAATTCTGAAATAAATTGGTGGACCTGAGGAATTTGTCTATTAATCTTCTGCAAAAACAATCAACTTAAAAGGACTCTCTTGATAAAAAAAAGATCAGCTATTCTCGTGAGCGCTAAAGTTTCTGTTTTTTTATAGCAAGATCATAAAGACTTCACCCAAGTCTTCCCAAAGGTTCTGCTTGGCACAAACACTAATTAAAACATCAAACCACACCTAAACAGAATCTAGATGGATTATTTATTACTAAACAGAACCAAAAAGCAAGAAACTAAAATAAAATTGGGTTGCCTCCCAACAAGCGCTATCGTTTAACGCCCCTAGCTAGGCATGATCATTTCAATGATGCTCACATAAAAGATAAGAATTGAAACATAAAGAGAGCATCATGAAGAATATGACTAGCACATTTAAGTCTAACCCACTTCCTATGCATAGGCCCCCCCCCCCCCCCCCCCCCCCCCCCCCCCCCCCCCCCCCCCCCCCCCCCCCCCCCCCCCCCCCCCCCCCCCCCCCCCCCCCCCCCCCCCCCCCCCCCCCCCCCCCCCCCCCCCCCCCCCCCCCCCCCCCCCCCCCCCCCCCCCCCCCCCCCCCCCCCCCCCCCCCCCCCCCCCCCCCCCCCCCCCCCCCCCCCCCCCCCCCCCCCCCCCCCCCCCCCCCCCCCCCCCCCCCCCCCCCCCCCCCCCCCCCCCCCCCCCCCCCCCCCCCCCCCCCCCCCCCCCCCCCCCCCCCCCCCCCCCCCCCCCCCCCCCCCCCCCCCCCCCCCCCCCCCCCCCCCCCCCCCCCCCCCCCCCCCCCCCCCCCCCCCCCCCCCCCCCCCCCCCCCCCCCCCCCCCCCCCCCCCCCCCCCCCCCCCCCCCCCCCCCCCCCCCCCCCCCCCCCCCCCCCCCCCCCCCCCCCCCCCCCCCCCCCCCCCCCCCCCCCCCCCCCCCCCCCCCCCCCCCCCCCCCCCCCCCCCCCCCCCCCCCCCCCCCCCCCCCCCCCCCCTGCAACCAAATAACAAAGAGTCTCTTGTGTCCCCAACACACCCAATACAATGGTAAATTGTATAGGTGCACTAGTTCGGCGAAGAGATGATGATAAAAGTGCAATATGGATGGTAGATATGAGTATTTGTAATCTGAAAATATAAAAACAGGAAGGTAACTAATGATAAAAGTGAGCGTAAACGGTATTGCAATGATAGGAAACAAGGCCTAAGGTTCATACTTTCACTAGTGCAAATTCTCTCAACAATAATAACATAGTTTGATCATATAACAATCCCTCAACATGCAACAAAGAGTCACTCCAAAGTCACTAATAGCAGAGAACAAAGAAAGAGATTATTGTAGGGTACGAAACCACCTCAAAGTTATCCTTTCGGAATGATCTATTCAAGAGTCCGTAGTAAAATAACACGAAGCTATTCTTTCCATTCGATCTATCCTAGAGTTCGTACTAGAATAACACCTTAAGATACAAATCAACCAAAACCCTAATGTCACCTAGATACTCCAATGTCACCACAAGTATCCGTGGGTATGGTTATACGATATGCATCACACAATCTCAGATTCATCTATTCAACCAACACAAAGTACTTCAAAGAGTGCCCCAAAGTTTCTACCGGAGAGTCGAGACGAAAACGTGTGCCAACCCCTATGCATAGATTCCCAAGGTCACGGAACCCGCAAGTTGATCACCAAAACATACATCAAGTGAATCAATAGAATACCCCATTGTCACCATGGGTATCCCATGCAAGACATACATCAAGTGTTCTCAAATCCTTAAAGACTCAATCCGATAAGATAACTTCAAAGGGAAAACTCAATCCATTACAAGAGAGTAGAGGGGGAGAAACATCATAAGATCCAACTATAATAGCAAAGCTCGCGATACATCAAGATCGTGCCAAATCAAGAACACGAGAGAGAGAGGTCAAACACATAGCTACTGGTACATACCCTCAGCCCCGAGGGTGAACTACTCCCTCCTCGTCATGGAGAGCACCGGGATGATGAAGATGGCCACCGGTGAGGGATCCCTCCTCTGGCAGGGTGCCGGAACAGGGTCCCGATTGGTTTTTGGTGGCTACAAAGGCTTGCGGCGGCGGAACTCCCGATCTCTTCTGTTCCCCGATGGTTTTTGGGTATATTGGTATATATAGGAGGAAGAAATACGTCAGGGGGGCGACGAGGGGCCCACGAGGGTGGAGGGCGCACCCAGGGGGTGGGCGCGCCCCCCTGCCACGTGCCTTCCTCGTTGCTTCCCTTACGTACACTCCAAGTCTTCTGGATTGCTTCCGTTCCAAAAATAACTCTCCCGAAGGTTTCATTCCGTTTGGACTTCGTTTGATATTCCTTTTCTGCGAAACACTGAAACAAGGAGAAAAACAGAAACTGGCACTGGGCTCTGGGTTAATAAGTTAGTCCCAAAAATAATATAAAAGTGTATAATAAAGCCCATAAACATCCAAAACAGATAATATAATAGCATGGAACAATAAAAAATTATAGATACGTTGGAGACGTATCACCCTGGCTTTCAACGGTGGTGTGGCGGCAACGGCGGCCGGCAACAGGTGCCGACGGGCAGCGGCGGCGGAGCATGTGGTGGGTGTTCCGCGCACACCCAACAGGGACGCCACACGCACTACACTACGCCGGGGACTGCGCCGCCACCGCGGTGTAGCCTCCCAGCTGGAGCTGTCCTCTGATGATGGCGGAGTGGCTGAGCAACGACGACGGACCGGTGCCATTGGCGATTGTGGGAGAAGCAGACGAGATAAGCTACAGGGAGGGAGGGGAAAATGCGACGCGGGACTCGTCGGCCGTGAGGGTTTATATAGCAGGCCGGTAAGCATTGGGATTTTGGGGGATTTCACCGAGTTGGGCAGGAAGCTTGCGCGGGAACGTGCGAGGTTGCGCGGGAATGAGCTCACCGACGATTCATTGGCCCCACCGTTTGGCCAAAAGAACACCCCCGCGCGCTGCGCAAGCTTGCGCTGTAAGCCGTCTGCGGCAGCGGGGTGACAAGACGTGCGAGAGGAGGACGAAAGGCCATGTACACATATGGTTAATAAAAAAACGTGTGCGATTTAATTACCTACTATACCCTCGTCCTGGTTTATAAGTATGATTTAACTAATAAAATACGAATGCATGTCGCCAAAGATTATATAGTTAGATTCGTATTTGAACATAGTTTCCAATTATATAATTTTTATAACATGCATTAACATTTTGTTGGTTAAATTTGAGGGCAAAGTATGGCACAGAATATAAAGGGGACTATAGACTAGACGGAGGTAGTAGCACACGGCCGCTCTCTACGCAGCGACGCAACTGTCGGCCGGCTTGTAGGCGACCATTTCCTGCGTGTTCAACTGCTCTATGCGTGTGGTTGCTTGTGGTTCAGGCGGCCGCGGCGCGCTCTGTTCGCATCCCGCCGCGCGCGCTCTGCTCTCGCGTCCCTCCGGGTGCTCTGCCCTCATCCCTCCACGCGCGCTACCAGTGTTTGGGGCCGGTGCATGATCATGCACGTTCGTGTGCATGCGGTTGCGCCGGGTACGGCGCGACAATGCAGTTACCCGCCGCAAAAACTGCCATGCAGACGCGCAGAGAATCGAGGCCGCCCGGCCCCCATTTATTCCTGCGGCCATTTACCTTCATCTCTCACGTCACACGACACAATAAGCACACCCACAACGACACATACAGAGAGGACATCCACCGGTTCCAATGGCGCTCCCTGTGGCTCCAATGGCGCTCCCAGCGGCCGACAACGACAGCGGCGGGTAGTTCACCACGCATCATGTAGTGGACACCCACGTGAGGGGGAAGGCTCTCTCGGTGGTGTACACGAATGATCCAGTCTCGGTGGAGAGCTCCATCCAAACTATGGAGCAGTTCCTTGCCGAGGACAAGTACCAAGTGGTCGGCTTCGACCTCGAGTACACCATCGGTCGTGCCAGGCACGATCAGAAGGTTGTCGTTGCCCAATTGTGCGTGCGACATGACGTCCTCGTCTACCACTACCACCTTGCTACAAGGCCTTGCGAGCGTTTCTCCAGGTTTATCAACAGCTCCGACTACAGTTTCGCTACGGTGGACACCACCAACGATCTAAAAGCGCTCAAGGTTTCGGGCTTGAAATGCCCGAATCTTGTTAGCATCCAGCACCACTACAAGGTCTGGGGCAGCGACAAAAACAAATTGAACTCCCTGGTTAATCTTGCCTCGGCCATCATCGACCCCTACTACATGAAGATGAAGAATGAGAGCAAGAAGGACAAGAATGCCTGGCACAGTGTGTGGCATGAGAGACTGGATGAACAACATGTCAAGTACGCGGCCAAGGACGCGTACACAAACTACGAGATGTACAGGCGGATCGTTGACATGAGGAAGTGTCTTCTTCCTGCCCAGACGAGGGATCTAGCCACAGAGCAGTGGCGGGAGCGTCACAAGAAGTAGATGACTAGACGATCATTTCTCCTACTTTAGAATGCATGCAATTGTTTATTGAGGTGTGTGCGAATGATCTGTATAGTCACTTATGTAATTGGATGTTTATTTCAGTTATATATATATATACATGTTATTCTTCTGTAGACAGAGCAAATCACACGGCTTATTAGCAGCAATCGTCTGTGTTATTATTGATCTTCGCACACATTTCTGATTACGGACCTGTTTGCCGCGTATCACACAAATCTTGTTCAGTTGAACCGTTTCCATTGTGTTGCCTAATCACACACAGTTCATCCTAGTGAACTGTATGTTGTATATCGCACACACCTTCATTTGGCTGCCCGTTTCTTTTGTTCCTCCTCATCCAAAACAGTTAATTGAACTGAACCGTATGCCCTGCATCGCACATGCAACTAAAATTTGAACCGTGTTTGATGCATCTGTCATCGCAAACATTTTGCACCTTTTTTGACGGTTTTTACACCATCGTTTGCGATTATGGCATCGCACACAGTTTCGTCGAAGGGTCTCTGATCGTAGTGTCACGTTTGGACCATCCTGTAGTAGTGTGTCTACAGTAGCAAAACTGTAGTCGGGGCTGTCGATAAACCTAGAGAAACGCTCGCAAGGCCTTGTGGCCAGGTGGTAGTGGTAGACGAGGAAGTCATGTCGCACGCACAACTGGGTGATACGTCTCCAACGTATCTATAATTTATGAAGCATTCATGCTATTATATTATCTGTTTTGGATGTTTATGGGCTTTTTTAAACACTTTTATATTATTTTTGGGACTAACCTATTAACCCAAAGCCCAGTGCTAGTTTCTGTTTTTTCCCTTGTTTCAGTGTTTCGCAGAAAAGGAATATCAAACGGAGTCCAAACGGAATGAAACTTTCGGGAGCGTGATTTTTGGAATGAACGTGATCCAGGAGACGTGGAGCTGAAGTCAGGGAAGTTTCAAGGAGGCCACGAGGCAGGGGGGCGTGCCCACCCCCCTGGGCACGCCCTCCACCCTCGTGGGCCCCTCGTGGCTCCCCTGACCGACTTCTTTCGCCTATATATATCCATATACCCTAAAAACATCGGGGAACAGAATAGATCGAGAGATCCACCGCCGCAAGCCTCTGTAGCCACCAAAAACCAATCGGGACCCTGTTCCGGCACCCTGCCGGAGGGGGGGATCCCTCACCGGTGGCCATCTTCATCATCCCGGCGCCCCCCCCCCCCCCCCCCCCCCCCCCCCCCCCCCCCCCCCCCCCCCCCCCCCCCCCCCCCCCCCCCCCCCCCCCCCCCCCCCCCCCCCCCCCCCCCCCCCCCCCCCCCCCCCCCCCCCCCCCCCCCCCCCCCCCCCCCCCCCCCCCCCCCCCCCCCCCCCCCCCCCCCCCCCCCCCCCCCCCCCCCCCCCCCCCCCCCCCCCCCCCCCCCCCCCCCCCCCCCCCCCCCCCCCCCCCCCCCCCCCCCCCCCCCCCCCCCCCCCCCCCCCCCCCCCCCCCCCCCCCCCCCCCCCCCCCCCCCCCCCCCCCCCCCCCCCCCCCCCCCCCCCCCCCCCCCCCCCCCCCCCCCCCCCCCCCCCCCCCCCCCCCCCCCCCCCCCCCCCCCCCCCCCCCCCCCCCCCCCCCCCCCCCCCCCCCCCCCCCCCCCCCCCCCCCCCCCCCCCCCCCCCCCCCCCCCCCCCCCCCCCCCCCCCCCCCCCCCCCCCCCCCCCCCCCCCCCCCCCCCCCCCCCCCCCCCCCCCCCCCCCCCCCCCCCCCCCCCCCCCCCCCCCCCCCCCCCCCCCCCCCCCCCCCCCCCCCCCCCCCCCCCCCCCCCCCCCCCCCCCCCCCCCCCCCCCCCCCCCCCCCCCCCCCCCCCCCCCCCCCCCCCCCCCCCCCCCCCCCCCCCCCCCCCCCCCCCCCCCCCCCCCCCCCCCCCCCCCCCCCCCCCCCCCCCCCCCCCCCCCCCCCCCCCCCCCCCCCCCCCCCCCCCCCCCCCCCCCCCCCCCCCCCCCCCCCCCCCCCCCCCCCCCCCCCCCCCCCCCCCCCCCCCCCCCCCCCCCCCCCCCCCCCCCCCCCCCCCCCCCCCCCCCCCCCCCCCCCCCCCCCCCCCCCCCCCCCCCCCCCCCCCCCCCCCCCCCCCCCCCCCCCCCCCCCCCCCCCCCTGCTTGGCATAAAATATGTGAATGATGAGCATGATTGCAATGTTGTTAGTATGAATTCTTTGAATACCCATGATGCTAATGATATGCAAAGCCACAAGCTTGGTGATGCTATGTTTGATGAAGATGATATGTTTAGTCCCCCAAGTTTTGATGAGCAAATTTATCATGATAAAAGAATGCCTCCTATTTATGATGATTATTGTGATGACACGTATGCTATAAAGAATAAAGATAACCATTAAACTTGTCATCATGATTTTAATTTTCAATTGGATTATGCCTCACATGATAGTTATTTTGTTAAGTTTGCTCCCACTACTATTCATGAGAAGAATTTTGCTCATGTGGAGAGTAGTAAATTTTCTATGCTTGTAGATCATGAAAAGAATGCTTTATGTGATGGTTATATTGTTGAATTCATTCATGATTCTACTGAAAATTATTATGAGGGAGGAACATATGCTTGTAGGAATTGCGATAATATCAAGTTCCCTCTCTATGTGTTGAAAATCTTGAAGCTATGCTTGTTTTGCCTTCCTATGCTAGTTGATTATTGTTCCCATAAGTTGTTTGCTCACAAAATTCCTATGCATAGGAAGTGGGTTAGACTTAAATGTTCTATTCATATTCTTCATGATGCTCTCTTTATGTTTCAATTCTTATCTTTTATGTGAGCATCATTGAAATCATCATGCCTAGCTAGGGGCGTTAAACGATAGCGCTTGTTGGGAGGCAACCCAATTTTATTTTAGTTTCTTGCTTTTTGCTTATGTTTAGTAATAAATAATCCATCTAGCTTCTGTTTAGATGTGGTTTTATGTTTTAATTAGTGTTTGTGCCAAGCTAGACCTATAGGATCTTCTTGGATGATAGTTATTTGATCTTGCTGAAAATTCCAGAAACTTTCTGTTCATGAAAACAATTATTAAAAATCACCAGAACGTGATAAAATACTGATTCCAATTGCAGTAGATCAGTAATCAAATTATCTAGGTCTTCCTATTTTGGAAGATTTTTCTGAGTTCCAGAAGTATACGTTTGATACAGATTACTACAGACTGTTCTGTTTTTGACAGATTCTGTTTTCTATGTGTTGTTTGCTTATTTTGATGAATCTATGAGTAGTATCGGAGGGTATGAACCATAGAGAAGTTGGAATAAAGTAGATAATACACCAATATGAATTGAGAATGAGTTCACAACAGTACCAAAAGTGGTGATTTATTTTCTTATACTAACGGAGCTTACGAGTTTTCTGTTGAGTTTTGTGTTGTGAAGTTTTCAAGTTTTGGGTAAAGATTCGGTGGACTATGGAATAAGGAGTGGCAAGAGCCTAAGCTTGGGGATGCCCAAGGCACCCCAAGGTAAAATTCAAGGACAACCAAAAGCCTAAGCTTGGGGATGCCCCGGATGGCATCCCCTCTTTCGTCTTCGTTCATCGGTAACTTTACTTGGACCTATATTTTTATTCACCACATGATATGTGTTTTGCTTGGAGCGTCATTTTCTCTTATTAGTATTTGCTTGCTGTTTGAATAAAATATCAAGATCTGAAATTATTAAATGGGAGAGTCTTCACATAGTTACATAATTATTTAACTACTCATTGATCTTCACTTATATCTTTTGGAGTAGTTTGTCATTTACTCACGTGCTTCACTTATATCCTATGAGTAAATGGTTGAATGAATTGAATATCATAAATCTGAATTTATATATGTTTCATATGCTTATACCATGGGGAGTAATGACTTCACATATAAGAAGTAGAGGTGGTAAATTATTGAAAGTTAGCAAACATAGTATTGGTCACTTGAACAATTCATGAAAGAATATTGAAGGAAGAGAGGTTTCACATATAAATATACTATCTTGGACATCTTTTATGATTGTGAGCCCCATTAATTATTTTCCTGAGCAAATTAGTTGAAGTTGAACAAGGAAGACAACTTAATGAGTTATGGTTGGGTATATTTGTATAGAAGTTATATTGTTATAGATCCTCCAACATGTGGTGCTTGCTATTTAGAATCCTTTGCTAGCCAAAATATCTGTACTAAGCAGGAATACTGCTTGTGCATCCAAATTCCTTGAACCAAGTTTATTCCATGAGTGTCCACCATATCTACCTATATGCGGTATTTACCTGCCGTTCCAAGTAAATTTGCATGTGCCAAACTCTAAACCTTCAAATAATAATCTGTTTTGTATGTCCGAATCGCTCATGTAGCAACTAGGGGTTGTCAGTATCTTCTATGCTAGGTGGGTTATTCTCACGATGAGTGGACTCTGCTCATCATTCACGAGAAAATGGATGGTAACTGGGATGCCTAGTCCTATGATCAAAAGATCAAAAACAAATTCACAAATAATTTAAACAAACTCCCCCAGGAATGTTGAAAGTTGGACGGCACCCGTTGTTTCGGACAAGCCGTGGAGTGTGAATGTTGGTGGAGGGGGAGTAAAAACTTTACCTTTCTGCGTGGGAACCGCCTATAATGTATGTAGTGTGGAAGATATTGGGAACTCTTGGTCGTTATGCTGACAATGAAAGCATACCTCTCAAAATTATTTTCATCTCTATTTTTGCTTCGAGCTCTGGCACCTCTGCAAATCCCTGCTTCCCTCTGCGAAGGGCCTATCTTTTACTTTTATGCAAGAGTCAGTAGTATTCCTTCTCATTCCAACCTACTCTTTAGTTGGCAAGCATCATGTGGTGGAGAAAGATCTAAGCATATATGGCCATTCAAATATATTTGATCATGAATTATTATTGTTGACAATTGTCTATATGATAAATAAGTTGGGAGGCGAAACATTAAGCCCCTATCTTTCTCTGTGTTCGATGGATGCTATTTGTTCTAAAAATATGCTTTGAGTGGTAGCAATCATGGAAGACTATATGATAGTTGAGTATGTGAAGTTTGCTGAATCAAAGCTCTGACATAGACTCTTCCTAAAAATAAGATGAATTGTAATTGTTTGATGACTAATAACATGGTTTGTTAGAAAGTTTATGATCTATACTTTAACATGTGAATAGTTTGTTACTTGATCATGAAAAGTTGTATGATATGAGCTACCGTTATGGTATATATTGATGCTAGAAAAGGTGATTGAAATTATCATTGATCAAACTTATGCACCTGCTAGCATTCACACTTCATAAATTATTTCTTTTATCATTTACCTACTCAAGGACGAGCAGGAATTAAGCTTGGGGATGCTGATACGTCTCCAACGTATCTATAATTTATGAAGCATTCATGCTATTTTATTATCTGTTTTGGATGTTTATGGGCTTTATTAAACACTTTTATATTATTTTTGGGACTAACCTATTAACCCAGAGCCCAGTGCCAGTTTCTGTTTTTTCCCTTGTTTCAGTGTTTCGCAGAAAAGGAATATCAAACGGAGTCCAAACGGAATGAAACTTTCGGGAGCGTGATTTTTGGAACGAACGTGATCCAGGAGACGTGGAGCTGAAATCAGGGAAGTTTCGAGGAGGCCACGAGGCAGGGGGCGCGCCCACCCCCTGGGCGCGCCCTCCACCCTCGTGGGCCCCTCGTGGCTCCCCTGACCGACTTCTTTCGCCTATATATATATCCATATACCCTAAAAACATCGGGGAACAGAATAGATCGGGAGTTCCGCCGCCGCAAGCCTCTGTAGCCACCAAAAACCAATCGGGACCCTGTTCCGGCACCCCCCCCCCCCCCCCCCCCCCCCCCCCCCCCCCCCCCCCCCCCCCCCCCCCCCCCCCCCCCCCCCCCCCCCCCCCCCCCCCCCCCCCCCCCCCCCCCCCCCCCCCCCCCCCCCCCCCCCCCCCCCCCCCCCCCCCCCCCCCCCCCCCCCCCCCCCCCCCCCCCCCCCCCCCCCCCCCCCCCCCCCCCCCCCCCCCCCCCCCCCCCCCCCCCCCCCCCCCCCCCCCCCCCCCCCCCCCCCCCCCCCCCCCCCCCCCCCCCCCCCCCCCCCCCCCCCCCCCCCCCCCCCCCCCCCCCCCCCCCCCCCCCCCCCCCCCCCCCCCCCCCCCCCCCCCCCCCCCCCCCCCCCCCCCCCCCCCCCCCCCCCCCCCCCCCCCCCCCCCCCCCCCCCCCCCCCCCCCCCCCCCCCCCCCCCCCCCCCCCCCCCCCCCCCCCCCCCCCCCCCCCCCCCCCCCCCCCCCCCCCCCCCCCCCCCCCCCCCCCCCCCCCCCCCCCCCCCCCCCCCCCCCCCCCCCCCCCCCCCCCCTTTGAGGTGGTTTCGTACCCTACAATAATCTCTTCATTTGTTCTCCGCTATTAGTGACTTTGGAGTGACTCTTTGTTGCATGTTGAGGGATTGTTATATGATCAAACTATGTTATTATTGTTGAGAGAACATGCACTAGTGAAAGTATGAACCTTAGGCTTTGTTTCCTAGCATTGCAATACCGTTTGTGCTCACTTTTATCTTTAGTTACCTTGCTGTTTTTATATTTTCAGATTACAAAAACCTATATCTACCATCCATATTGCACTTGTATCACCATCTCTTCGCCGAACTAGTGCACCTATACAATTTACCATTGTATTGGGTGTGTTGGGGACACAAGAGACTCTTTGTTATTTGGTTGCAGGGTTGCTTGAGAGAGACCATCTTCATACTACGCCTCCCACGGATTGATAAATCTTAGGTCATCCACTTGAGGGAAATTTGCTACTGTCCTACAAACCTCTGCACTTGGAGGCCCAACAACGTCTACAAGAAGAAGGTTGCGTAGCAGACATCACTGGGCGGCGACAACCTTCTAATCGTGCCCGGCACGACCGCTGGTGTACTCGAGGTCAAAGCCGGCCACTTAGTACTTGTCCTCAGCAAGCAACTGCTCCATAGTTTGGATGGAGCTCTACACCGAGACCGGCTCATTCGTGTACACCACCGAGAGGGCCTTCCCCCTCACATGGGTGTCCACTATGTGATGCGTGGTGAACTACCCCCCGTTGTCGTCATGGGTAGCTGGGAGCGCCATTGGAGCCACGGGGAGCGCCAATGGAACCGCAGGATGTTCTCTCTGTATGTGTCGTCGTGGGTGTGCTTATTGTGCCTTGTGGCGCGAGAGATGAAGGTAAATGGACGCAGGAATAATTGGGGGCCTGGCGGCCTGGATACTTGGCGCATCTGCGTGGCAGTTTTTGCAGCGGGTAACTGCATCATGGCGCCGTGCCCAGTGCAACCGCATGCATAATGGCTGCACGAACGAACGTGATTGTGGGCCGGCCCCAAACACTGGCAGCGCGCGTCGAGGGACGAGGGCAGAGCACCCGGAGGGACGCGAGAGCAGAGCGCGCGCGGTGGGACACGAGCAGAGTGCGTTGCGGCCGCCTCAACCGCGAGCAACCACACGCATAGAGCAGTTGAACACGCAGGTTATGGTCGTCTACAAGCCGACCGGAAGTTGCGTCACTGCGTAGAGAGCGCCGTGTGCTACTACCTCTGTCTTGGTCTATTAGTCCCCTTTATATTCTTTGCCATATTTTGACCTTAAATTTAACCAACAAAATGTTAATGCATGTTATAAAAATTATATAATTGGAAACTATGTTCAAATACGAATTCAACGATATAATCTTTGGCGACATGCATTCGTACTTTATTAGTTAAATCTCTACTCAAAATTTGGCACAAAAATATATAGATGACTTATAAACCAGGCCGGGTGTAGTAGGTAATTTAATCACAAATGGTTTTTTAATTAATCGTATGTGTACGTGTCCTTTCGTCCTCCGCTCGCACGTCTTGTCACCCCGCTGCCGCAGACGGCTTAGAGCGCAAGCTTGAGCAGCGCGAGGGCATTTTTTTGGCCAAACGGTGGTGAGCCCATTTCCGCGCAACCGCGCAGGTTCCTGCGCAAGCTTCCCACCCGACTCGGTGAAATCCCCCAAAATCCCAATGCTTACTGATAACCCACAAGTATAGGGAATCACAACAGTTTTCGACGGTAGAGTATTCAACCCAAATTTATTGATTCGACACAAGGGGAGCCAAAGAATATTCACGAGTATTAGCAGCTGAGTTGTCAATTCAACCACACCTGAAAGACTTAATATCTGCAGCAAAAGTATTTAGTAGCAAAGTATTATGGAAATAACGGTAACAGTGGCAAAAGTAATAGTAGCAGTTTTGTAGCAATTGTAACAGCAGTAGCAATGGAAGTAACTTAGCAAGATCAATATGTGAACTGCTCATAGGCAATGGATAGGAAATGATAATTGTGTTGGATGATATTCATTATGTAGCAGTTATAACCTCGGGTGACACAGAACTAGCTCTAATTCATCAATATAATGTAGGCATGTATTCCCTATATAGTCATACATGCTTATGGAAAAGAAATTGCATGACACTACTAGAAGACAGGGCTTTGGTTCGGGCCTGGCCAGCCCATTAGTCCCGGTTCAGTCACGAACCGGGACCCATGGGGGCCATATGTCCCGGTTCGTGCGCCCAGGGGGGCGGCCGGGGCCTCATGGGCATTGGTCCCAGTTCGTCTGGACCCATTTGTCCCGGTTCCTGGCACGAACCGGGACCAATGGGCCTCGCTCCTGGCCCGCATCCATTGGTCCCGGTTCGTGGCTTGAACCAGGACAGAAGGGGGGCCTTTAGTCCCGGTTCTAGGCACGAACCGGGACCAATGAGGTGGCTATATATACCCCATCGCTGGCGAGCAGAGCACTCCACACTGCTCTATTTTTCTGGCCGGCGAGGGGAGAGCTTTGTGGTGCTCTAGCTCACCTCCTATGCACATGAGGTGTTTGATGAAATGCCCGAGCCACACTAGTTAAGCTTTCTCCTCTCGAAGCTCGACCTCCAAGCTCCATTTTCCTCAAGATTTGTCTAGGTTTAGCGGTCCGTCACGTCCTGTCCCCGTCTTCACCGCCGTCGATCACTCGTGCCGATCTCGTCGCCGGCACCACCGTGGTGAGCCTCTTGTTCTTATCTTCTTTCTGAAAGGAAAAAAATTCTTACTTGTATGATTAGATAGATACTTGTCTAATTTTCTTACTTTTATTATTGCTTTTTATTATATAGTGTGATGGTTTTGGTATCCGCCCCAGTCGGCCCTCGTCCTGTCTATGATTCGGATGTGGTATATATTAACTTTTATAACTATTTGGTTCATTTAGTGTTTATGACAATTATGCCGACCAACGTGACATAGATTTTATTTATCTAGGACGTATGTGAACCGGAAATTCCAACCGGCCCTATTGTTGAGAGGTTAAATTTAGTTGAAGAAGAAAACAATTACTTGAAGGAAAAAATAAAATAAAAATGAGGAGGAGAAGATGATATTGGAGTTGCATGTTGCGGATGTCGTCGATGATCACAAGATCAAGATGGATGCAATGTGTTTGAAGATTAGAAAGATTAGAAAATATGCCATTCATACCGAGGCTTGGTATCATTATGCCGTTGGATCAATTGTTACCTTGGTTGCGATTATGATCGCATTTGTTGTTGCATTGAAATGTTTTACATAGTTTCAATGTATGGTTTAATTAGATGCTCTGGAGAGCTATATGTTGTTCAATGAGAACTATGTATGTACTTTGGTTTTAATGTGATGATGAACTTCTATTAATTTGGTCACTTATCTATTCATGATGTTCTGTAATGGTTTTTGACACACTTAATTATATATAATGCACGCAGATGAACCGGCAATGGATGTACGGTGACAGACAAACCTCCGAGTACATTAATGGCGTGCATAATTTTCTCGAAGTGACTAAGGCAAACAAGCAGAATGGTTTTATGTGATGTCCATGCCCTAGCTGTGGGAATACGAGGTCTTACTCTGACTTGAAAACCGTTCACACCCACCTGCTTTATAAGGGTTTCATGCCACACTATAATGTTTGGACCAAGCACGGAGAAATAGGGGTTATGATGGAAGACAGCGAAGAAGAAGAGGACGATGACAACTATGTGCCCCCGGAATATGGTAATGCTGCAACGGGGGAAGCCGCTGAAGATCAAGAGGAACCAGACGATATTGTTCCCGATGTTGATCTCCACCGGGTCATTGTTGATGCAAGGAGACAGTGCGAAAGTCAAAAGGAGAAGCTGAAGTTCGATCGCATGTTAGAGGATCACAAAAAAGGGTTGTACCCCAATTGCAAAGATGGCAACACAAAGCTCGGTACCGTACCACGGTGCGTACGAGGATTTGAACGCATGCCCGATATGCAGTGCATTGCGGTATAAGATCAGACGAGATGACCCTGGTGATGTTGACGGCGAGCCCCCCAAGAAGAGGGTTCCTACCAAGGTGATGTGGTATGCTCCTATAATACCACGGTTGAAACGGCTGTTCAGAAACGAAGAGCATGCCAAGTTCATGCGATGGCACAGAGAGGACCGTAAGAAAGACGGTAAGTTGAGAGCACCCGCTGATGGGTCGCAGTGGAGAAAAATTGAGAGAAACTACTGGGTTGAGTTTGCAGGTGACCCAAGGAACGTATGGTTTGGTTTAAGCATGGATGGCATTAATCCTTTCGGGGAGCAGAGCAGCAATCACAACACCTGGCCCGTGACTCTATGTATGTATAACCTTCCTCCTTGGATGTGCATGAAGCGGAAGTTCATTATGATGCCAGTTCTCATCCAAGGCCCTAAGCAACCCGGCAACGACATTGATGTGTACCTAAGGCCATTAGTTGAAGAACTTTTACAGCTATGGAATGGAAATGGTGTACGTGTGTGGGATGAGCACAAACAGGAGGAATTTAACCTGCACGCATTGCTGTTTGTAACCATCAACGATTGGCCTGCTCTCAGTAACATTTCAGGACAGACAAACAAGGGATACCACGCATGCACACACTGTTTAGCTGACACCGAAAGTATATACCTGGACAAATGCAGGAAGAATGTGTACCTGGAGCATCGTCGATTTCTTCCGACCAACCATCAATGTCGAAAGAAAGGCAAGCATTTCAAAGGCGAGGCAGATCACCGGAAGAACCCGCCATGCGTACCGGTGATCACGTACTTGCTATGGTCAATGATTTACACGTAATCTTTGGAAAGGGTCCCAGTGGACTATCTATTCCGAATGACGCTGAGGGACGCGCACCCATGTGGAAGAAGAAATCTATATTTTGGGACCTACCCTACTGGAAAGACCTAGAGGTCCGCTCTTCAATCGACGTGATGCATGTGACGAAGAACCTTTGCGTGAACCTGCTAGGCTTCTTGGGCATGTATGGGAAGACAAAAGATACACCGGAGGCACGGGAGGACCTGCAACGTTTGCACGAAAAAGACGGCATGCCTCCAAAGTAGTATGAAGGTCCTGCTAGCTACGCTCTTACCAAAGAAGAGAAGGAAATCTTCTTTGAATGCCTGCTCAGTATGAAGGTCCGTCTGGCTTCTCGTCGAATATAAAGGGAATAATAAATATGCTAGAGAAAAAGTTCCAGAACCTAAAGTCTCATGACTGCCACGTGATTATGATGCAACTGCTTCCGGTTGCATTGAGGGGACATCTACCAGAAAACGTTCAATTAGCCATTGTGAAGCTATGTGCATTCCTCAATGCAATCTCTCAGAAGGTGATCGATCCAGAAATCATACCAAGGCTAAGGAGTGATGTGGCGCAATGTCTTGTCAGTTTCGAGCTGGTGTTCCCACCATCCTTCTTCAATATCATGACGCACGTCCTAGTTCATCTAGTCGATGAGATTGTCATTCTGGGCCCCGTATTTCTACACAATATGTTCCCCTTTGAGAGGTTCATGGGAGTCCTAAAGAAATATGTCCATAACTGCGCTAGGCCAGAAGGAAGCATCTCCATGGGCCATCAAACAGAGGATGTCATTGGGTTTTGTGTTGACTTCATTCCTAGCCTTAAGAAGATTGGTCTCCCTTAATCGCGGTATGAGGGGAGACTGACTAGAAAAGGCACGCTTGGAGGGGACTCAATAATATGCAGGGACGGGCATTCTTGGTCTCAAGTACACTACACAGTTCTATAGAACTCTACCTTGGTGACTCCGTATGTCGATGAACACAAGAACAGTCTGCGCTCCAACCACCCGGAGCAGTGTGACGACTAGATTACATGTGAACACATCAGGACTTTCGGCAGTTGGTTGGAAACACGTCTCAGAGGTGACAACACTGTTTGTGATGAGCTGTACTCATTGTCCAGGGGGCCATCTTCGACTGTATTGACTTACAAAGGATACGAGATAAATGGGAATACATTTTACACGATCGCCCAAGATCAAAAGAGCACCAACCAAAACAGCGGTGTCCGCTTTGATGCAGCAACCAAGAGGGGAAAGGACACATATTATGGTTACATAGTGGACATATGGGAACTTGAGTACGGACATGGTTGTAAGGTCCCTTTGTTTAAGTGCAAATGGGTCAATCTGTCAGGAGGCGGGGTATAGGTAGACCCATAGTACGGAATGACAACAGTGGATCTGAACAATCTTGGGTACACAGATGAACCATTCGTCCTAGCCAATGATGTGGCGCAGGTTTTCTATGTGAAGGACATGTCTATGAAACCGAGAAAAAGAAAAGATAAGGAAGCGAACACATCATACGATGAGCCAAAGCGCCACATAGTTCTTTCAGGAAAAAGAGACATCGTGGGAGTGGAGGGCAAGATAGACATGTCCAAAGATTATGAAAAGTTTCATGAAATTCCTCCCTTCAAAGTCAAGACTGACCCAAGCACCCTGTTAAACGATGAAGATTATCCATGGTTACGGCGCAATAAGCAAAGGACAGAAGCGAAGAAAAAGTGAAGACTTCCCCCCCCCCCCCCCCCCCCCCCCCCCCCCCCCCCCCCCCCCCCCCCCCCCCCCCCCCCCCCCCCCCCCCCCCCCCCCCCCCCCCCCCCCCCCCCCCCCCCCCCCCCCCCCCCCCCCCCCCCCCCCCCCCCCCCCCCCCCCCCCCCCCCCCCCCCCCCCCCCCCCCCCCCCCCCCCCCCCCCCCCCCCCCCCCCCCCCCCCCCCCCCCCCCCCCCCCCCCCCCCCCCCCCCCCCCCCCCCCCCCCCCCCCCCCCCCCCCCCCCCCCCCCCCCCCCCCCCCCCCCCCCCCCCCCCCCCCCCCCCCCCCCCCCCCCCCCCCCCCCCCCCCCCCCCCCCCCCCCCCCCCCCCCCCCCCCCCCCCCCCCCCCCCCCCCCCCCCCCCCCCCCCCCCCCCCCCCCCCCCCCCCCCCCCCCCCCCCCCCCCCCCCCCCCCCCCCCCCCCCCCCCCCCCCCCCCCCCCCCCCCCCCCCCCCCCCCCCCCCCCCCCCCCCCCCCCCCCCCCCCCCCCCCCCCCCCCCCCCCCCCCCCCCCCCCCCCCCCCCCCCCCCCCCCCCCCCCCCCCCCCCCCCCCCCCCCCCCCCCCCCCCCCCCCCCCCCCCCCCCCCCCCCCCCCCCCCCCCCCCCCCCCCCCCCCCCCCCCCCCCCCCCCCCCCCCCCCCCCCCCCCCCCCCCCCCCCCCCCCCCCCCCCCCCCCCCCCCCCCCCCCCCCCCCCCCCCCCCCCCCCCCCCCCCCCCCCCCCCCCCCCCCCCCCCCCCCCCCCCCCCCCCCCCCCCCCCCCCCCCCCCCCCCCCCCCCCCCCCTGCAGGGACCGCGTGTCACGCTCGCTACGGCCCGACGGGGCGACGCAGCGGCAGCGCGAGGGTCGGTGCAGCCTTGGGGACTGCCTGGAGTAGATGGCCTCGGGGCGGCGGTTGACCGCGGGCCGCGGCACTACGGCCCGAAGGGGCGACGCAGCGGCAGCGCTTGGGTTGGTGCAACCACGGGAACGGCTTCAGGGCAGCGGCGGGGACCACGTGCCGCGGCGCTACGGCACAAAGGGGCGACGCAGCGGCGGCGCGGATCGGTGCAGCCACGGGGAGAACCACGGGGCGGCGGCGCTGCGGCCCGATGGGGCGATGCAGCGGCAGCCCGTTGCTCGATCGGTGGAGGGGCGCGCTGAACTTGGGAACAGGGCGGTGACGCCCGGCGCAAAGCGACGGGCGGGCAGATGTGCGGATGGTGGCCATGACAGGCCGCCGCGTCGCACGAGGCCGCCCAGTCGGACAAGAGGCTAGGTGGTCACGCCTGTGTCGGAGTAGAGGCGCGAGTCGACGGCGGCGGCGGGCGACACAAACTGATCTTAAATCGGAAAACTAAAAAAGAAAAACACCGATCAAGACGAACGGCGAGAGAGAGAAAACCCGGAGTAAGGGCTCGGGAAAAAGACTCTTTAGGGTAGCCGGTCAACACGACCGGCGGACAAACCCTAGGTACGGGCGGCGCGGCCCCCGGCGGCGATCATGGAGACCAACCGCCCCGGGGGCGGCGCGGAGCAGAAGTGGCGGGCGGCGTCTTGTGTTTGGATCGGTTAGGCTGATACCATATTAGAGGGAATAGAGGGAGAGGATTGGCGTAATGCGATGGATGTATTATTGAGCCTCGAGGGCTTATATCTAGGAACGGAGGAAGTACTCATATTCACATTTGTATTCTAGCCATCAACACGTTGTGCATTGCGGTTCACAGCTGTTCAATGCCATGTGACTGTTACGGTTCTCACGTGGTACGTAGTCGGTCTATATAGGCTGAAAGTTTGTGTTCTCAATGCCAAATGAAAGCCGGCCGAAGCTGGATAAGCGGGGTACCCACGCGTACAAAATCCACCTTCCAACGTATCTCTCCATAATATATAGTCACGTCGACGTGGATCCATAGGGTAAGAAACAAGCTAGCTAGCAGCAAGATGATGGGAGGAGGATTGCTGGACCACCTGCGGTCGTCGGCCTGGTTCTACCTGACGCCGGTGGCCGCGGCGTGCGCGCCCATCGGCGTCCTCCGCATCTACTTCAACCAGCACCTCCGCCGCCCCATCCGCCGGTTCCTCCCATTTCTGGATCCCTTCGTCACTATCGACATCGCATCCAGGCCCGACGACTACTCCGAGTCCGAGGGCAGCCGGGCCAAGTCCAGCGATGCCTACGCGGAGGTGGTGGCGTACCTCAGCGTCGCCTGCTCCCGTGAGGCCCGGGTGCTGCGCGCCGAGGGAGCCGCCGAGGGCCACGGCTTCGTACTCAGCCTCCGCGACGGCCAGGAGGTCGCCGACGAGTTCCGCGGCGTCACCATGTGGTGGTCCGCGGTGCCGGATCAGCAGGGTTCGTCGTCGTCGATGACGGGGAGGTGCTGCCGCCTCACGTTCCACGAGCGGCACCGAAAGCTCGTCGTCAACGAGTACCTGCCGCACGTTCGCCGCGCCGGCCAGGAGGTCACCTCCAGCAACCGCCCCCGCAGGCTCTACTCCAACAAGAAGGGCGTCAGCTACCAGTACGTACTGTACGCAATTAGTAAATATATTAATCGATTCACTAATCAAACTTGATTTACAATTCATTTAGTTTTGATTAGCTAATTAACTTCAATGAAACATGCACGGATGCATGCTTTGCTTTTTTTAATTCCAAATTAATTATGCCAATAACCAGCTGTAGGAGGGACGAGGTGTGGAGCTACATCGACTTCAACCACCCGACCACCTTTGAGACCCTGGCCATGGACCCAACCAAGAAGAAGATGATCATGAACGACCTTGACGACTTCCGCAACAAGAAGGACTACTACCGCCGCATCGGCAAGGCGTGGAAGCGCGGCTACCTTCTGCACGGCCCTCCAGGCACCGGCAAGTCCACCATGATCGCCGCCATGGCCAACTACCTAAATTACGACATCTACGACATCGAGCTCACCACCCTGTACACCAACAGCGACCTCCGTAAGCTGTTCATCGAGACCACCGGCAAGTCCATCATCGTCATCGAGGACATTGACTGCTCCCTCGACCTCACCGGCAACCGCGGCACAAAGGGTCGACGTCGATGGTCAGGGGCGCAGGATGACCAGGAGTACTACGACCCCAACAAGCTGACGCTGTCCGGCCTGCTCAACTTCATCGACGGGCTTTGGTCAGCGCACAGTGGCGAGCGGATCATCGTGTTCACCACAAATAACATCGATGAGCTCGACCCGGCGCTGATCCGCCGGGGACGGATGGATGTGCACATCGAGATGTCCTACTGTGAGTTTGAGGCCTTCAAGACGCTGGCCAAGAACTACCTCGAGTTGGATGAGCACCCGATGTTCGACACCGTGAAGGAGCTACTGCAGGTGGTAGAGATGGCCCCGGCGGATGTCGCCGAGTGTCTAATGGCGCGCACGGAACGTGATGCGGATGCATGCCTCGAGGGTCTCATTGACCAGCTCAAGAAGAAAAAGAAAGAACACACGGAGAAAAATGATCAGCAGGCCAGGAAGAAGGCAAAGGCCAAGACCAAGGCAAAGAAGAAGGCCAAGGCAGAGAAGATCAAAAACGCGGAAGCCGAGGATGACAACAACAACAACAACAAAACAGATGAGAATGCGGAGAAGAAGGCCGCCGAGGTGGGTGAGAAGAAGGCCATCTGAGAAAGAGCAAGTAAAATGGAGGCTGAGGGAGACGCGGATATGAAGATAGGCGGTTCTCACGACGATGATTATCCCATTACCAAACTATTGCCTGCCATGTGTTGAAATTTTACCTGGTCTTGTTGGGCATGTCCTGGAGGCGCCATGGTGACACAGTGGAGCTGCCGAGCGAAAGCTCTGCGCTCTGTCGCTGACGACGACGACGCTCGCGGGCGCCGCTTTGTTCCTGAAGACGTCGTCGTGGTGCTCTTCTTCGTGTCAGGGTTCCGGGTGAAAACCCTTGTCCGTGGTGGACTCCGCAGCGGCGACGCTTAGCACCGTTATCCCTCCTGAGGGCGTTGTCATGGAGCTTAGGTGTTTTAGGGCATTGTGTGACGTTTTACTCAGATCTTCCTGTGCTCCAATGGTAGCGTGGTTGCGTGCGTTGCGTGATCCAGTTATCCTGGGATCAGCGTTGTGTGAGGGCTACCTCATCACCTTGTATCGTTCAGCCGTGTACCTTGTTCGAATGTTTCTTTATATATAAAGCGGGGCGAAAGCCTGTTTCGTGTGTTGAAATTTTGCCATCGGGCGGCTTAATGTTAATTAATTGGGAACATGATGTAATGAACTTAATTACATGAGTAGAGAATAAATTGCGAAAACTTGAATCCACAGAAAGAATGTAAATTAGTTTTTGTTAAGATATACTTCCTCTGTTCCAAATTATAAGATGTTTTGGTAGGCTAAAATGGCCTAACAAAACGTCTTATAATTTGGGACCGAGGTAGTAGTTCGCTTGTTGTTTGCATCAGTTTGCAACAGGTGCTGTAGTTTGAATCTAGCTACACTCACTTACCTGGCTTTCTTTGCTCACACGTCTCTTGTTGCATATTTTGCACATGCCTTTTTCAAATTTTTGTTGTCCACATGAAAATTTAGATAGAACAAAGTTATTGCATCCTGTGATTTCTTTTTAGGTGAAGACGTGATGTTTGGTGCAGGGATAACTCAAAAGCACAATTTTAACTTTCTTTTAAATCCTGTGATAAACATAATGTTCGGCACATCACAGCTGCAATTATTGAAAATATATATCCTCATAGACAAAATGAAGAAACATTAAATGATAAGAAAATATATGTATTACACTCATAATCATGCAGCCCTACTTGAATAATGGAGAACGTATCTGACTTTGGACTTGGCCCCAAATCACCCCATCTTTGCTGACAAAAATCTACCAAGTGTAAAGAGTGGTAAATCATATAGAACAGTACTATTACCGCCAAACAAAGTCAATGATTTAGATCTTGAAAATTATATATTCATCACGGAGCTGCAGTATAGAAAGAGTGGGAAATAATACCTAGCAAGGCCGGCATGGAGGATAGTGGCGGCCTGGTGATTCCAGGGAGCTGGAGCAATGGACATGATGATGGTCCTTCGTGGCAAATCAAAACAACACCATCCCAAGATAAGAGCGAAGGCTACAGAGGAAATAATTTAGCATCAAAATGTGTAATTTTACGGACATACAAATTAGTCAAAAGATTGTTGGGAAACCCTTTGTATCAGTAGTCTGATAGCAAACTTCCGTCAGACGGGTCATGGTCCGTTGATTCTTATTTGATCACACGGCCTATATTTCTATCCGTTCCCGTCAATTAACGCTAGAATTTGGCCTCAAATTAATGCTAGAATTTAGCCTTTCCGAGTAAATCTCGCCTGCTCGACCCACCCACCCCACCCTGTCTCGCATCTCAGGGGCGAGCCCATCCACCCCCGAGCTCGCCGCTCACCTCGACGGCTACCTCTGCCACAACCTGCTCCGCACTACGGCTCCGCCACGGCTACATCTGCTTCATGTCGCCGGTGCGGCGTCCAGCCCCCGTCTACTTCACCGGAACACTGCTCTCACCAACCCCCATCGCCGCCCCGGGCCCCCGCCAGACACTGCCCCATCACCAACCGTCCTCCCACAACAGCGCCGTTTCGGGATAGCAAAGAAGTTGCACGTGCATCCCAGCCGTCGCCCCCTGGTATGTACTCACCCGAACTAGGGTTTGATTCATCTCATGTTTGATTCCTTTTTAATTAGTTGATTTGATTTGTTACTGTGGATGCAGTGCTTACTTCGATAAATTTTGCTGAGTGAATCTGTTATATCCAATTTGTAGTGGACCACTATTTCATCTAGGAATTTTGGTAAATTTCTTATGCAGAATTGCAGATCACAGTAATATGATTCACAATCTTGGTGATAATATTAGCTTTTGACATGATTTCAAATTTTCATGTTTCCATCCAAGTTTAGATCTGTTCCCAACTTGTATGTTCATGCTTCTCAGTTCCGTTGCATCTAAATTGCTATACAGATGCTTCCGGAGTCTATATATTTTGCTTCCAAATGCCAAAAAACCAAATCAATATATATGTTGGTGAGTCAAAACTCAAAACAGCCATCCCCTTGGTGGCCAAACATTTTTAGTTTTGCTTTAATTCTATGATTCAATTTGCACCCATGTGTATATCATATCTTCTATAGATCATGTATATATCATATTTTCATCCAACCGGCAACTCGAACTTCAAATATGACACTCATTTGCTTCTAAGGTTTCTGCATAAAACTTCCTTGCTTGCTGCGACTAAATTATTCATTTTTTTCTTCTCCTCCTTATAACCGTAGAAAATGTTCATGCACCCATATAATACTGCATCTATATCTTCATTGTAGGTGCTTTGCTTCTATACATCGAGCTCACAACCATTTGACGCAACCATTGTTATGTACACATTGCCCCTGTGTTTTATTCACAACCCTCTAAAGAAAATTTAATTGTTGTTGTAACATGCTTTCATTTCTTATATTTTCATTTGAACCAGGATAATGAAGCATTCCAAACCCGAGTGTATGCTGAAGAGTCGTTATGAGGCAGGCCGGTTGGATGTTGTCTTAGGTCTTCCTACTTATCGGGCTTCCAAAGTATACTTCATATGCTTTTTCGGTTTAGGTAGAATGCTTCCATACTTCGTGCTAGTTTTATTAAAGTGTTGTTGTCATTGCTATCCCCACTGGCTTCCAAAGTATACTTCATATGCTCCTTCGGTTTAGGTAGAATGCTTCCATACTTCGTGCTGCTTTTTAAAGTGTTGTTGTCGTTGTTATCCCCATTGTAATATGCCACGCATTCATATTATGCTACACATGTTTCTTTGGTCTAGGTAGTTTGCTTTCGTAGTTCATGCTTCTATATTTTTGTGCTTTTTTGGGCACCATTTAAATTTAAACACAGCCCCATGTATGTTGTGATAGATCGACTAATTGCTTCGTGTAAGCCATGCTTCCTACTTCCATCTTTGGAATATGTTCCCTACAACATATTATTTTCTCTTCATCTCAATTTTTTTATGCTTCCACTACCTATCATGTATGTCATGATAGATCAAATTGTTGCTTCGTGTTGTGCAGATGCTTTGCGCCCAACAATGGCAACAATGCATCACTAGTTTCATTTCACAAACATTTCGCGCTGTCCTCTCCTCATGATGTCCATGGTGTCGATCTGAAGGCGGTGAAGGATGTGGTGGAGACATGGGCGGAGACCACAACTAAGGCCGCCCTTGAGGGTGGGCGGAGATATGGTACTCCACCGACTTGACGACGCAGGCGCATTGCTGCACGCACTAGAGTGCGTGGGCTCTAGCTCTCACGACCATGAAACCTTGTGGTCAATCGCTTGCAGCGGCGACCCTGCTGTTTGTTGTCATCACAATGGCCACAATTTTCACTCGTCGATCCTTCGCCTATGCATTCCCTATTGCGCAGCCGCGGGCCAAGACAATACCCTCGCTTCGTAGCCGTCCGTCTTAGTCTCTTAGGCATGGACCTTGTATCAAATTTTCTTTGTAATGCAATTAATTTGTACTGTTTTAATTGTATTAGGCTATTATGTGCATGGAAGCAGATTCCTTTTTCTTTAGAAGCAAACCTTTGTTTGTTTGGAAACACTCTACTTGCTACCGTGGAGACCATTCTATGTTTGAGTGGAAGCAAAATTAATTGTTGTCTATTTATGCAAATTTAACTTTCAGTGGAAGCAAAAAAAATCATCGCTAGAAACAAATTCTTGCTTCATTGGATGCAAAGTAAACATTTATAATGGACATAGATTTCCTAACGGATTTTTGGTAGATCGAAGTTAACAACTTTGGCTATTGTTGAAGCACATTATTGAGTTGATGGAAGCACACATCTGAGAAATAAATAGTGTGATGAAAACAATGTATCAATCCTGGAGGTTCTCATAAAATGGAAGCACTTAATTGGAAGCAAAAGAAAAATTATGTGAATTTAAATCAAACTTTTTTTTAGTTTGAATTGGAATCAAACTTGATTGCATAGAGTAAGAGGGCTTCACGTTTCAGCATAAACATAACTCCAGGAGAGAGGTTAGCGAGGGTGCCGTGTGTCCTAACCGGAAGCGATTATTAGGAAGCAATCAAACAACCCACGCATGGCCTAGTAGAAGATCCAACGATTATTTTACATCTCATCCTAGGTCTTAGGACTAGTCTGATAGGAAGCAAGGGATCAGTAGTCTGATCCCTAGCGGATCCCAAGATTGTTTGGGAAAAAAATAGTTGCACCAAGGTAAACTGCAAAAAGTTTATAACAACTTCATGTGCATAAATAATATTAAACAGCTGTGCCGCAAACTACTTCCGATGATTCATTTAGTGGCCATTAAAAGGCAGATCCTTTGGGCTACCAAAGTATGCACATAATGTAGCAAACAGAGTTGAATTGAAAAAATGACTCATTTATTTCACAAGAGACATATACGTTTGAAAAGTGACCAAGGAATCAAGACGTGGGAACCTTACATCATTACA
Source organism: Thinopyrum obtusiflorum (assembly GCA_036873465.1). Classification (NCBI taxonomy): domain Eukaryota; kingdom Viridiplantae; phylum Streptophyta; class Magnoliopsida; order Poales; family Poaceae; genus Thinopyrum; species Thinopyrum obtusiflorum. Next base: position 51,495 of record JAAAWM010011699.1, read on the forward strand.
AAGCTTTCCATGTAAAAAAAAATCATCAATTATACCAGGGATTATATTATTGCTCATATTCCTGCAGCAAGGATTACATATCATTCACACTACTGAAATCGAGTTGTTTGCCGAGTGCCGGTGGCACTCGGCTATGGCCAAAAAGCACTCGGCGAGCCTTTGCCAAGTGTAACAATCGGCAAAGAGTACTTGGCTATACCCGGTCCGGCAAAGCCATCTTTGCCGAGTACTTTTCCTCATACACTCGGCAAAGGCTTTGCCGAGTGTCAAAAATGGGCCCTTGGCAAAAAAAAGTGCTCAGATGGAATGGGGACGGAGACGGCGACTCTTTGCCGAGTGTGAGACACAGTGCACTCGGCAAAACTCGGCCCTCGGCAGCCCTCCACGTGTCCCTGCTTTGCCGAGTGTCAATGGGGGGCACTCGGAAAATCACCTTGGCACGGTGTAACAGCTGAGGCCATGTGTCATCCTTGCCGAGTGCTACACTCAGCATATGTCCTTCTTTGCCGAGTGTAACAATCGGCAAAGTGCACAGCAGGTTTTTTGTTTCCATTTCAAAATATGCCCTGCAATTCAAATATTCCAGACAAATATATAGCAATTCATATTTCATCACACATATCATACAAATTCACATCACATCATCACAAGTTTGCAAGTTCACATCATCACAAGTTAATTCAAACATCAAAATGGTCACCACAAGACAAGTTCACATGTTACACTCCAGGTTCATTGGATCCAGCGGATGGAGGCGCCAGATGCGTGGAAGAGGATGAGGAGGGGTTGGTGCAATTTCACCAATACGAGCAAAAATAGTTTGCAGATTATTATTGAAGAAGCAAGGTTACATATTCTTGCAAAGACGCTTGTTACGTAATGAAACTAACACTTCATCTTGGCTATTATGGGCAAGAACCAACCTGTAATTGCTCCTGGTAGAGTATGCTTGGGATGCCACCATCTAATCCTGGAGGGCTTGATTCTGGGCCGAGTGCCGGCGGTCGGCTTCCACCCGTAGCCTCCTTTCTTCCTCCAACTCCGCCTATAGTATGTCATCGCAATCTCAAAAAAAAGTTGCAATGCAAGCATGTAAAGACAATGGAGGATGAATGAAAAAGACTAAACCTCGAGTTGGGTAATCGTAGACGGAGTAGGCTCTGGGCGACTGCGTATAGAAGAACTCAAACTCATGCTTTGCGCCCGGATTTGAGAGAGAGTGGGAATGGAGGATGTCTCGATGATGACGTTGCCAATCAAGAACCGGCCATGTTTCTTCCCTCCTTCCACATGACCTCCGGGTCCCAGAATTTGGACTTCAAATCTGGTAACTGGCATTTCTTTGGCCACATCTTTCGTTGTTCACGTGGTTCACCTTGCTGGTCGAACTCATCGCTGTTGTTATCAACCGCGATGTTGGGGTAATCTTTTCGTGGCCTCTGCTAGTGCTCTTTTGCGGGTTTAGGGCGCTTGGGTTTTATTCCTTTGCTTTCTTCTGCCTTTCGTGCGATGGCTTCCTCGATAGCACCCACCTTGCTAATTATCTTGAACAGCTTGCTGACGGTGGTTGGGTCACCTTCGTACAGAGAAGCGTTGCATTGGTTGTTTCAAACCGCAACCCTGAACGTCTCGATCACTTCACTGTCCAAGAGGTAGGGCCTTTTGCCACTCCACCCTGAACCGATGGAGGAAGTCTCAAAGATTTCGTCTTCCGCCATCCGGATAAGCTTGAAGTCATGTTTTATCTCTTTGTCGTGCTGTGTTGTGGAGAAAGTCTCGACGATGAGGTTCACAAAAGTATTCCAGCAGTTGATGCATTGGGAAGGTAGGTTTCTCAACCATGCGAGGGCGTTGCCTTGCAAACAAGTGGCAATATGTGTGCCTAATCATAGGTATCGCCCCCCATGACCCATACTGCTTGCGAGAACTTCATCAAGAAGGTGACGGGGTCAGTGAGACCGTCGTAGCTCTCGTAGTTGCGGGTTCACACGTTGCGTGGCACCTTCACACTGGTGATTGTGTGGGAGAGGGCCCGACACCCCGTACGGTCATCACCGAGTTGGAGAGCCAGGGGCAACAATTGAGCCTCTCGCCCTCCCTGCCTCTCCCGGTCGTGACGGTCTTTGGTGCACTGGCGACCCATCCTTTCCTTCATCGTCTCTGCTGTCATCTCAGGGTGATCCGGGAGGGCCTTCCCGAGGTCATCTTTCATCGCCATCGCTAGGTGGCCTATCCTTCTCCTCCTCCCCACCACCCCTCTGGTCTCTGCCATCGGGTGGTGGTCAACGATGAATGCTTCTTCCTTGGACGGCATAGGCGCCGCATTCGTCACAACCCTTTTTGTTGTTGTCTTCCGCTGAGTTGCGCCTCCGTTGTTCTACCCCTTCTCAAACTGCTCCCTATTAGTGTTCTGCCTCGTGTAGTCCCATGGATTGGGGGTAGCTCGAGGTGGGCTTCGTCTTCATTGGAATCTTTCATTCAGGTCAATTATTCTATTAATAGTGATTTATTGAGTGATATATGAGTGTGATGCTCTCATCTCCGGGCTTGTATACCTAGCCACCATCTAGACTCCAGTGTTGTCTATGTAGATACTAATTGCATTGTGGAATATTAAAGACATGCGAGATACTTTATTATCACTTCATGCTATGTCCATCTTAATCCAGTTATGCTTTGTGTTATTAGACTATTACTCCCTATGTGATTAAAGTGTTAGCATTGCAAAGCTTAATAATTTAGAATACTGTTATAAATTACCGTACCATGATATTATAGTTATAATTACAACATATTGTTGAAAACCTGTGCATAAGTGAGGCAAAGTGCTCATAAAAGTTTTCTTCTCGCTTCACTTTCACAATTGAATTGCTTGAGAACCAACGTATCTACTTATCCGACCACTTTGCTTATGCTTTCTCCTCTAATCTTGCTCTATTTAAATAATAATTGTTGGACTGACGCCATTTTTGGCAGAATTGCATATGGTGTTATTTTCATGTGCATGTATTAAAACTTTGCTACAAAAATAAAGGAAAATTAGTTTTGGAAGTTTTGCACCAGAAGAGGAGAACCTGCAAGAGGTCTCACCAGGGGGCCCGCATGGTTTAGGGGCGCATCCTAGCCTAGGGCATGTGGCCTGGGCGTGTGGGACCCACACAAGGCCACTGACCTCCTCCTTCTGGCCATAAGTTCCCGATGACCTAAAAGCCTTCAGAGAATTTTTCACGTATTTTTTTCCCGAGACCAGAGAGCCGCCACCTTCGCCGATCTTCATTTCAGAGGGTTGTCCCTAGGCTGATCCTATCTCTGGAGAGGGGATTCCACCGCCATCAAATTCACCAATCCCTTCTCCATCATCTCCGCCATATTTCTCACATCCATGTGTAAGTAATCCGCAATAGGCACATAGGGTGGATGGGAATTGGACGATGCCAATCATGTAATAGTATTAAGATTTCAGGGTTTCGATCCCTAGTGTGATCATTGTTCATGATCTACTGTTGGTAGAAATTTGTTATGCTTAATGCCTATTACTAGGGCCTGAGTAATTCGATCTCAAATCTGAACCATTTATGTTTTTGGTTTATACCTACAAGTTGTATGCACCTGTTATAGTCTCAACCGGCGACCCCGAGGGTGACAGCCCGGGATATCAATGGGGAGGGCTGTAATTTGAGGAGTTTTATGAATTCATGAAGTGTTAATGTGATGGTACAGTTGTCTCGCAAAAGGATACCTTAATTACCCTTAGTTTTGAGTGGACCCTGGTGACATGGGAGGGTAGAACAATAGATGTTTGGCAAGTCCTTAGAAATAAGCACGATCAACTACATACGGAATACATGCCAACAAAGTTAGAGAACATAAGCTAGCAATTTACACTTTGTTTGATGCACTATATCATGATTGATGCCTGATGTCTACTACGCAACTTTATTCTTGTAGACTTTGTTGGGCCTCCAAGCGTAGAGTTTTGTAGGGCAGCAGCAAATTTCCCTTAAGTGAATGACCTAAGGTTTATCAATCCACGAGAGGTCTAGGATGAAGGTGAATCTCTCTCAAGCAACCCTGCAATCAAATACAAGTGGTCTCTTGTGTCGCCAACACACCTATTACAATTGTCAGTTGTATAGGTGCACTAGTTCGACGTAGTGATGATAATGTATGTGTAATATGGATGATAGAAATATATTTTTATAATCTGAATAAATAAAAATAGTAAGGTAGCAAGTAACAAAAGTGAGTAAAAACGGTATTGCAATGTTTGGAAACAAGGCCTAGGGTTCATACATTCACTAGTGTCAACTCTCAACACCATTAACATAATTGAACATCATGATAATCTCTCAATGTGCAGCAAAGAATCACTCCAAAGTTTCTATTCTATCAAAGAAAGTAGGACGAAATCACGTAGGTAGCAAACCACCTCAAAGTTGTCTTTATAATCAATCTATTGAACCACCCCAATGTCACCACGGATAATCCCAGAGATCGTACTACAGCAACACCATATGATACTATCGTTCAACCTTTATGCTAAAGAGTACCCCAATGTCACCACGGGTATCCGCAAGTTAATTACTAGACATGCATCAAGTGATCTCAAATCCAAAGTATTCAGTCCAACATAAAGAAACTTCAAAGAGCAAGACTCAATTCAACCCAAAAAAATAGAGGGAGATGAATATCATAAGATCCAACTTTATTAATAAAGCCCATGATACAATCAAGATCGAATCCATCAAAATCATGAGAGAGAGAGAGATCGAACACATAGCTACTAGTACATACCCTCAGCCCCGATGGTGAACTACTCACACATCACCATGGAGGCAGCAAGGTTGATGAAGAGTCCTCTGTGGGTGGGTTCCCCCTTCGAAAGAGTGCCGGAAAAGGCCTCCAGATGGGATCGTCATGAACTAGGAACTTGCGACGGCGGAAAAATTCTTCTGAGGGTACGACGGAGGGTTTCTGTATTTATAGAAAATTGTAGCGTTGAAATCACGTCAAAAGGGTGCCGGGGGTCCCACAAGCCCAGGCGGCGTGCCCCCCCCCCCCCCCCCCGGCCGTGCCACCTAGCCTTGTGGGCCCCTCAGGCCTCTTCTCGTTGAGTCCCGAATCTTCCAGTGCTCCATTTGGCCCATAAAAAATTATGTTAAATTGGCATTTAATTTTGACCGCCGTAGGTATTGATTTTCTACGAAACAAAAAACAAACAAAAAACAGAAACTGGCACAGGGTACTAAATTAATAAGTTAGTCGATAAAAATAATATGAAAGTTCACCAAAACCATATATAATTGATGGTAATATAGCATGAATACTTAATAAATTATACATACGTTGGGGATGTATCAGCATCCCCAAGCTTAATTCCTGCTCGTTCTCGAATAGGTAAATGATAAAAGAAATAATTTATGAAGTGTGAATGCTAGAATAGAACAAACCTTTGATCACATAGGCAATGATAATTCTAATAACAAGTAACATCATTCCATTAACTTCAACATATCATAAAGTGCTAATGAAGTATCTCGCAAATCTTACAAGATTATATTGCAAAGATAAAGCAACCAAGGAAGTTTAGATGACGACTAGGTACACTGATTTGAAGATAACCTTCATACTTATACAATGCTCAGCAAATTGCTATTAGAAAAATGCATATAAAGCTAAGAGTGGTCCCTATGCTCAATACGTGGTGCCGTAAGAAAGAAAGATGGAATTGACTCAACAATACAAGTAAATACATAGGCCCTTCTTTGCAGAGGGAAGCAAAGATTAACATATGCCAGAGCTCATTTGGTTTAAAACAGAGATAAATTTATTTTGGGAGGTGTACTTTTCCTGTCAACGGTTTACGACAAAGATTTCCAATATCTTCCATGCTAAACATGTTAATGGCGGTTCCCATACTTTTACACTCCCCCTCAACCATACTAACACAAACCATGGCTAGCCGAATCCATGGGTGCCTGCCAACTTTCAACTTTCTAGGGGAGTGTCTTTTTCTTTTTTCAATTTTATTTTTATTTGGGACCGGGCATCCCGATTAATAGCCTCTCTCATCAATTTGACAAGCCGAATAAACACTCGTCGTGAGTAAAACACATTTAGCATGGAAGACAATGACTACCCCCACTGCTCCATGAGCTGTATGGGCACACAAAGCAGAAGTTTATTTGAAGGTTTAGAGGTGGCACATGCAAATTTACTTGGAATGCTAGTGAAGTTCCATGTATAGGTAGGTATGGTGGACACTTTATGGCATAAACTTGTTTCAAGGATTTTGGATGCACAAGTAGTATTTCCTCTTAGTACAGGAAAAGGCTAGCAAAAGACTGGGGGCAACCACTTTACCAAGAACAAAAACCACAATCATGCATTCTCTAATAGTAATATTATTGAGAAAAATATAATCATGATGATAACCTACAAACCTGAATACCACCAAGGCTGAATTTGGAATTTATCAAATATGTGTAAACATGTGCCAAGCCAATCATCCGTCCTTCACTGGGAGATACTTACCACCACAACATAATAGGTTCAACTTAATAAAACTAATGTTCATTGTCATTGTTATATAACTCCCTTACTTGATTAAAGATATGCACTATCATAGTCTCACTTCTATTTTAACGGATGAAATGGAAGATGCATGTTTACTTCTCATATAGTAAATGAAGCACATGACATTCAATTCATTCATAAATTTACTCTAATCATATAAGTGAAGCACAAGAGTAAATAATAAACTACTCCAAATGGTATGAGTGAAAAACAAAGAGTAGTTAAGTAAATAGGTAGCTATGTATAAACTCTCTCCGAATCATGAAGTTAAGATATAATTATTGTATCTAACATCAAACAAAAGAAAAATTAAACAAAAGGACGCTCCAAGAATAGCATATATCATGTGAACAAATAAAAATTTAGGCTCAACCAAGACTAACCGATAGTTGTTGATGAAGAAATGTCGGATGCCTACTGGGGCATCCCCAAGCTTAGATACTTGAGATTATTGAAATATTACCTTGGGGTGCCTTGGGCATTCCCAAGCTTGAGCTCTTGTGTCTCCTTAATTCCTCTCATATCACAGTCTCTCCTGGATCTTAAAAACTTCATTCACACAAAACTTGACAGAACTCGTGAGATAAGTTAGTACAAAATAAATTCAAAATCTTAACATTTTCTACTGTAGCAAATCATAAAAATTATAATTAAACATTGCATACTAAATGGCTACACATATTTAATATCTCTATCCACTAAAAGAAACATTAAACAAGAAAACACGAGCAAACAATGCAACTATAACAGCAATCTGTCTAAACAGAATAGTCTGTAAAGGAGGAATAAATTATCGTATTTCTCTAACTCCAAAAATTCTGAAAAATTACCACTTAATAGAGAACTCATACATGCTTACTGTGTAAAAATTTCAAGACTTGCTCATGCTCTGACTCTCAAGGAATATTCTGGACATAACAGAAAACTTTCTGTTTTCAAACAGCAACTCATAAACATGCAAACTGAGCATGGTAAAGGCTAAACTTGGCATTTTATTGAAATAAAAGATACAAAACATAATTACTACAGTAGCATTAATCATGTAGACACACAAAAACAGTAAATATAAATATTGGGTTGCCTCCCAATAAACGCTTTTCTTTAATACCTTTTAGATATGCATGATGATTTTAATGATGCTCACATAAAAATAAGAATTGAAACATAAAGGGAGCATCATGAATCAAATAGAAAACATCATAAAGAGAGGAAACTTGATATTATTTAGATGTCTATAAGCATATCTTCCTCTCTCATAATAATTTTCAGTGGCATCATGAACAAAATCAACAATATAGCTATCACACAAAACATTCTTTTCATGATCCACATGCATAAAATTATTTTTACTCTTCATATAAAAAAATTTCTTCTCATTAATTGTAGTGGGAGCAAATTCAACAAAATAACTATCATGTGATACTTGATTGACATAACCCAATTAAACATTAAAATCATGACGACAAGTTTCATGGTTATCATTACTCTTTATAGCATACATGTCATCACAATAATCATCATAGATAGCAACTTTATTGTCATAATCAATTGTAACATCTTCCAAAGTAGTGGATTCAACACTAAATAATGTCATGACCTCTCCAAATCTACTTTTATCATTATTCCAATATGGTTGATCACCGTCCAAAATAGTGAGATCATTGCTACCTAAAGTTGACACTCTTCCAAACCCACTTTCATCATCATTGTAATCATCATAAATAGGATGCATGTTTTCATCATAATAAATTTTTCTCATCAAAAGTAGGGGACTAAAAAGGTCATCTTCATAAACATAGCATCCCCAAGCTCATGGCTTTGCATATTATTAGCATCATGGATATTCAAAGAATTCACACTAGCAACATTGAAATCATTCATAACATTCAAGGAATTCACATCAAACATTTTGTTAAATTCTTCTTTTAACGCTTAATAACACTTATCAGATTCATAGTTTTCAAGAAAAACTATATAAAGATAAAGAATTTGACACAACTTCACTTCCATTTTTTTGTAGCTTTTTTTTATAAACCAAACTAGTGAATAAAACATGAAATCAAAAGATTCAATTACAAGATCTAAAGAAGATACCTTCAAGCACCCACCTCCACGGCAACGCCACCAGAAATAGCTTGATGTCTACTACGCAACTTTATTCTTGTAAACTTTGTTGGGCCTCCAAGCGCAGAGTTTTGTAGGACAGCAACAAATTTCCCTCAAGTGAATGACCTAAGGTTTATCAATCCATGAGACGTGTAGAATGAAGGTGGTTCTCTCTCAAGCGACCATGTAATCAAATACCAGTGGTCTCTTGTGTCCCCAACACACCTAATACAATTGTCAGTTGTATAGGTGCACTAGTTCGGCGAAGAGATGATGATGTATGTGTAATATGGATGGTAAAAATATATTGGTGTAATCTGAATAAATAAAAACAGTAAGATAGCAAGTAACAAAAGTGAGTAAAAACAGTATTGCAATGTTTGGAAACAAGGCCTCGGGTTCATACTTTCACTAGTGTCAACTCTCAACATCATTAACATAATTGAACATCATGATAATCCCTCAATGTGCAGCAAAGAATCACTCCCAAGTTTCTATTCTAACGGAGAAATTAGGATGAAATCGCGTATGTAGCAAACCACCTCAAAGTTGTCTTTCGAATCAATCTATTGAACCACCCCAATGTCACCACGGATAGTCCCAGAGATCGTACTACGACAACGCCATATGATGCTATCGTTCAACCTTTATGCTAAGAGTAACCCAATGTCACCACGGGTATCCGCAAGTTAATTATTAGACATGCATCAAGTGATCTCAAATCCAAAGTATTCAATCCAACATAAAGAAACTTCAAAGAGCAAGCCTCAATTCACCGAAAAAATAATAGAGGGAGATGAACATCATAAGATCCAACTTTACTAATAAAGCTCATGATACAATCAAGATCGAATCCATCAAAAACATGAGAGAGGGAGATCAAACACATAGCTACTAGTACATACCCTTAGCCCCGAGGATGAACTACCCACACATCACCATGGAGGGAGCAACGTTGATGAAGAGGCCTCTGTGGGTGGGTTCCCCCTCTGGCAGAGTGTCGTAAAAGGCCTCCAGATGGGATTATCATGAAACAGGAACTTGCGACGATGGAAAAATTGTTCTGAGGGTACGACGAAGGCTTTCAGTATTTATAGGAAATTGTAGCATTGAAATCACGTCAAAAGAGTGCTGGGGGGCCCCATAAGCTCAGGGGGCGCGGCTACCCCCCCAAGCCACGCCACCTGGCCTTGTGGACCCCTCAGGCCTCTTCTCGTTGACTCCCAAAGCTTCCAGTGCTCCATTTGGCCCATAAAAAATCATGTTAAATTGGCATTTAATTTTGACCTCCGTAGGTATTGATTTTCTGCGAAACCAAAAATAAGCAAAAAATAGGAACTGCCACTGGGCACTAAATTAATAAGTTAGTCCATAAAAATAATATAAAAGTGCACCAAAAACCATATATAATTGATGTTAAGATAGCATGAATACTTCATAAATTATAGATACGTTGGAGACGTATCAATGCCATCCATGCAATGTCCAAATATCAATTATGTGCCTACGTTTTTTCATAAATGTTAGCTCTTTTTGAATACTTGTTACTTGGCAACTGCTAGGTAATTGCTACTCTCATTTACTTCACTGTAATCTAGAACACCTTCCCGTCAAAAAAAAAAAACCATAGAACACTAGAACACTTAAATCACTACATTGTCATTGTAACTAATAAATATTCTCGAGAAAGTATGTGATATAGGTGTGGTTGAGAGTGACGCCTCAGCTCCCAAAGTTTTATCAATATTCTCCCGCTCCCACCATATCAAATATAAATTAGGGTCGTAATACTTCCCAACGAAGACTGTTGCGATCCCCTCTACTTGGGGGATATCAAGCTATTTTCTGGCGCCGTTGTTGGGGAGCATAGCTCTATTGGTAAGTACAATTGTATTTTGCTTGCTTGTTGAATTTATTTTCCATCATGGGAAAAACATAAAGATTCAAAAGTAGAAATCATGCCATCGAAGACTAAAACTGGTAGTACTTTGCCTACTCCTAAGACACTTGATTCTCCATTCGTTTTAACTCAATTAGCCACTCCACCATCACATGCACCAATGAATGAAACACCGTCTGCTATGTCACATGTTGTTGCTGATACTATGGATACTACTGCTATGTCTGCAGATATGCCTCCATTGGGAAAAAATTTATCTGAAAAAATTGCTTTAGCACAACAACTTGTGAATGGTTCTAATGCATCACTTTCACGGCCTAGATCACCACGCACACCACGTACAACCATTGTGTATGATGAAACCTTTGCATGAGTTTTATGGCCTGTGATACACTTAATGATCCTGATTCTGTGATTGAATTATCAAAATAGAGAGTTTTCGGAGAGAGAAGTTTTTGCCTCTAACTGGTGATGATTTTTGTCCTTCTCCTATCTTTACCTACTAATAAAGTACGGATTGCTTCTGTTCGTTCACCGTCATGCATTTTTGCACAAAAGTCCTTGTGTTTTTTTATAATTCAACCCACAGTACTTTTTTGTTCATCCAGGCTTCTTTTTAGTACGTCGTCCGTAGGCAAGTTGGTCGCTCGGCTGGGCCTGCGCTCACTTCGTTGGGCCTTCGGCCATGACCCCTAAAAATCAGCGAGTTAAGTGCCGAAAATAATAGGTTGCAGGTGTGGGATTCGAACTCTTGATATGAAACACCGTCTGCTATGTCACATGTTGTTGCTGATACTATGGATACTACTGCTTTGTCTGCAGATATGCCTCCATTGGGAGAATGTTTATCTGAAAAAATTGCTTTAGCACAAGAACTTGAGAATGGTTCTAATGCATCACTTTCACGGCCTAGATCACCATGCACACCACGTACACCCATTGTGTATGATGAAACATTTGCATGATTTTTATGGCCGGTGATACAATTAATGATCCTGATTCTGTGATTGAATTATCAAAATAGAGAGCTTTCAGAGAGAGAAGCTGCTGCCTCTAACTACTGATGATTTTTGTAATTCCCCTATCTTTACCTACTAATAAAGTACGGATTGCTTCTATCCGTTCACCGTCATGCATTTTTGCACAAAAGTCCTTGTGTTTTTTATAATTCAACCCATAATACTTTTTTGTTCATCCAGGCTTCTTTTTAGTACGTCGTCCGTAGGCAAGTTGGTCGCTCGGCTGGGCCTGCGCTCGCTTCATTGGGCCTTCGGCCACGACCCCTAAAAATCAGCGAGTTAAGTGCCAAAAATAATACTCCCTCCGTTCCTAAATATAGGGTGTATAGTTTTTGGCACGGAAATTAAAGAACACACGTGGAGGGAAAATTTCACAAGTTTTGGGCAAGATTACACCTGACCGATTGACATGAGAAAATAGAGGAGCTTTCCTGGTATAAGAAAATGTAATCAAATCCCTAAAAAAAATATCCGAACGAGTGGTGTAACATAATACACCTTATATTTTGGATTTTTTCTCAAAAATCTATACACCTTATATCAAGGAACGGAGGGAGTAGGTTGCAGGTGTGGGATTCGAACTCTTGAGCACCCATGTGGTCGTGCCAAGTTGAAGCTCCGGTAACCAACTGAGACATCACATGTTTGAGATTATGTGGGAGGGCTTTCCTTTTTTTTACACCCTACCCCTATGAGTACCTTCAAGAGACTGAGCCAGCATATCATCTTGAGATTTACGAAGTCACCGTAGGCACCTCGTCGTCGACGGGAACGTCTCCTCCCACTGAAAGCGCATCGCCGGAAATCCTGAAATAAATCCAGGAATAATGCGAGCACCAGGACTTGAACCCTGGTGGGCTGGGGATACCACTGTCCCTCTAACCATCCAACCACAGGTTGGTTCTCGTGGGAGGGCTTTCCTAATAGTATTAGTTAGAAAGGATAAATTACGCATTGGGTTGTATAGTTAAATAGTCCCACCTCGGTCCATTAAAGTGAATCCCACTGCTTCAAATATGTTTTGGAAGTTGCCCGGAACATCAGGAGGCCACCATGGAAAGCAACAAAAAGAGAACGAGAAGAGGCTGCCAATTTCAAAAGAAAAGAGAAAAGCAAAGAAGGGGGAGGTGCATCGTAGGCAGCAACCATCACTTGGAAGATTATAATCTAAAGATCAGGAAGAAATAAATTCTTGGGGGAGCATTGATGGGGGGATTGTGGGCTTGCCCATACAATGGTTAACATAGTTAGAGCAGAACAGGCAATGAGGATCCTGTTCCATTGCCGGCCTCAATCGAAGGGCACTCACATGCGCACGAGATAAAGACAGGGATTGTGGGCGAACCCGTGGGTGCCCAACATGCTGGGGAAGGCGGAGCTGAACCACACATGGCCGGCGTTCGGCAAGTTCTGGTGCACTTGCCAGGTGGGCCGTGGCGACGGACCACAGGGCAAGCGCGCGTCGCCGCCGTGTGCCCGGGACCTTGTGCGGAAGCGTGAGACAGCTTCTCCATGGAGGAGCTCAAGGCCGCAGGGGCCGACGTGGAGGTGTGACTGGGTCTGCTACCACAAGAGCTTCACCGTGGACATAGTGCCGCATGAGATGAAGCGCCACATGCCGTTTCCGTGACCCTGTCTCTCAGCACCAGGCGTGTTGGCAGAGCTGGGTTACAACGCTTTCGTGTTGTGTGTGAAGCTGTGCACATTGCTTTAGTTGCGGTCGAGATAGCACTATGCTAATAAAAACCATGTAATTCTCGGTTCAAAAAAAGAAAAGGGAAAGATGCTGCATGTCCCTTAACGTAAAGGAAAAGCCGGACTAAAAAAAACATAAAGGAAAAAGCAAGAAAAAGGCCAACAATGGTTTCACAATCATTTGGAGGGTTGTCTACATGTACGAGAAGCGTACTTGCATGTTGTAGATAATAGACAGGGTTAATTCAGGCTATAAATAACTCAGTGTTGGGATAGGCCCTCAAGCAAAAATATTATGGATATCAAAGTTATATGAAAAAAAAATCAACTTTTGTTCTCAGTAACCACATGGATAATTAGAATTCTATTGTGCATGTTTTTCTTGGTTATTTTTTCAAAGACTCGTCTTCCTTGACACCAACTTCTCACGCGGATGAGGTGAGGTTTTCTAGATGTTTACATTGTGAGCCAAAGAAAGGATAAATGCAGCAAAGTTTGCATATTTCTCTACCACATCCCGATTCGCGTGCTTTATACGTTGTGTTGTTTAGTGGGAGAGCATGCAGATATTTTTTTCTCCCGTTGCAACGCACGGGTATGTTTGCTAGTTTATGTTAATGAGAATACTTATGAATTCTCTGTGGAACCTAATGTTATCAAGATTGCTAAATCAACTAAGTTTTATGGTAGAGAAGATGAAAGTTCACTTGGCCACATATAGAAACTTGTGTTAATCTTTTTCTAAGAAAGAGATGAATATCCTGTTGGGGAACGTTGCATGGGAAACAAAAAAATTCCTATGCTCACCAAGATCGATCTAGGAGATGAACATCTATGAGAGGAGAGATTGCATCTACATACCCTTGTAGATCACTAAGTGGAAGCGTTAAGAAATGCGGTTGATGTAGTTGAACGTCTTCGCGATCCAATCACGATCCGTCCACGAACTCCCGATCAAGTGCCGAACGGACGGCACCTCCGAGGTTAGCACACGTGCAGCTCAGTGGCATCCTCTCCTTCTTGATCCAGCAAGCGAGAGAGAGGGGGTAGATGAGATCAGGACCAACACGACGGTATGGTGGTAGTGGTGGCAGCTTAATTCCGGCAGGGCTTCGCCAAGCGCGTACCGGTGAAACGTATGAGGAGTTGGGAGAGGTAACGGGCAAGTGTCCAAGGGGTGGCTGCCCCCAACGCCTCCCCACCTTTATGTAGGCGTGGAGGGGGCTGGTGGCTTGCCCTCCAAGGCCCTAGGGTCGTTGGCCAAAGGGGGAGGAAGCAAATCCCTCCTTTCCTTCCCCACCGATCGCTATCCCCTTTTTAGGGATCCTGATCTTATCCCTTTGGGATATGATACTATTCCTTTTAAGGAAGGATCTTGGTGCGCCTAGACCAGGGTTGTGGGGACTTTCCCCACTACCCATGTTCATGTCGGTCCCCCATGCAGGTGGGCCCCACTCCGAAACCTTCTAGAACCTTCCCGGTATAATACCGAAAAAACTCAAACTTTTTCCGGAACCCGATAACAACTTTCCATATATGAATATTTACCTCCGGACTATTCCGGAGCTCCTCGTGATGTCCCGGATCCCATCCAGGACTTCGAACAACCTTCAGACTTTCCACTATTAATATCTCAATACTACCCTATCGCTACCGAACGTTAAGCGTGCGACCCTACGAGTTCGGGAATATGCAGACATGACCGAGACTCCTCTCCGGTCAATAACCAATAGCGGGACCTAGATGCCCATATTGGTTCCTACATATTCAACGAAGATCTTTATCAGTTGAACCACGATGTCAAGGATTCAGTCAATCTCGTATGCAATTCCCTTTGTCCGGTGATATGTTACTTGCCCGAGATTCGATCATCGGTATCTCCATACCTAGTTCAATCTTGTTACCGGCAAGTCTCTTTACACGTTCCGTAATACAAGATCCCGTGGCTAACTCTTTAGTCACATTGCTTGCAAGCTCATTGTGATGTTGTATTACCGAGTGGACCCTGAGATACCTCTCCGTCATACGGAGTGATAAATCCCAGTCTTGATCCATGCCAACTCAACAAACACCCTCAGAGATACCTGTAGAGCATCTTTATAGTCACCCAGTTACGTTGCGACGTTTGATACACACAAGGTACTCCTCCGGTGTCAGTGAGATGCATGATCTCATGGTCATAGGAACAGATACTTGACATGCAAAAATGATAGCAATAAACTTGACATGATCATATGCTACGTTCATAGTTTGGGTCTTGTCAATCACATCATTCTCCTAATGATCTGATCCCATTATCAAATGACAACTCATGTCTATGACCGGGAAACCATGGCCATCTTTGATCAACGAGCTAGTCTGGTAGAGGCTCACTAGGGACATGTTGTCTACGTATCCACACATGTATTTGTGTTTCCATCCAATACAATTATAGCATGGATAATAAACGATTATCATGAACAAGGAAATATAATAATAACAATTTTATTATTGCCTCTAGGGCATATTTCCAACAGTCTCCCACTTGCACTAGAGTCAATAATCTAGCATTACATGGTTATGAATCTAACACCCATAGAGTTCTGGTGTTGATCATGTTTTGCCCGTGGAAGAGGTTTAGTCAACGAATCTGCAACATTCAGATCCATATGTACTTTGCAAATGTTTATGTCCTCCTCCTTGATCGCATCGCGGATGGAATTGAAGCGTCGCTTTATGTGTCTGGTCCTCTTGTGAAACCTTGAGTCCTTGGCTAGAGAAATGGCACCAGTGTTGTCACAGAGCAGAGTCATTGGGTCCAGTGCACTGGGCACAACTCCAAGATCTGTCATGAACTGCTTTATCCAGACACCTTCCTTCGCTGCCTCCGAGGCAACTATGTACTCTGCTTCGCATGTAGAATCAGCTACCACGCTTTGCTTGGAACTACACCAGCTTACCGCTCCCCCATTCAGAATATATACGTATCCGGTTTGAGACTTAGACTCATCCGGATCAGTGTCAAAGCTTGCATTGACGTAACCCTTTACGACGAGCACTTGATCACCTCGATAAACGAGAAACATTTCCTTAGTCCTTTTCAGGTACTTCAGGATATTCTTGACCGCTGTCCGGTGTTCCACTCCTGGATCACTTTGAAACCTTTCAGCCATACTTATGGCAAGGCTAACATCTGGTCTTGTGCACAGCATCACACACATGATAGAGCCTATGGCAGAAGCATAGGGGATGACACTCATCTTTTCTCTATCCTCTGTAGTTGCTGGGCATTGAGTCTTACTCAACTTCACACCTTGCAAAACAGGCAAGAACCCATTCTTGGACTGATCCATTTTGAACTTCTTCAAAATCTTATCAAGGTATGTGCTTTGTGAAAGTCCTATTAAGCGTCTCGATCTATCTCTATAGATCTTGATGCCTAATATGAAAGCAGCTTCTCCTAGGTCCTTCATTGAAAAACTCTTGTTCAAATATTCCTTCACGCTTCCCAAAAGTTATATATTGTTTCCAATCAGCAATATGTCATCCACATATAATATTAGAAATGCTATAGAGCTCCCACTCACTTTCTTGTAAATACAAGCTTCTCCGTAAACTTGTATAAACCCAAATGCTTTGATCGCCTCATCAAAGCGAAGATTCCAACTCCCAGACACTTGCACCAGTCCATAAATGGATTGCTGGAGTTTGCAAACTTTGTCAGCATTCTCTGGATCGACAAAACCTTCTGGTTGCATTATATACAACTCTTCCTTAAGGAAACCGTTAAGTAACACTGTTTTGACATCCATCTGCCAAATTTCATAATCGAAAAATGCAGCTATTGCTAACATTATTCTGACAGACTTAAGCATCGCTACGGGTGAGAAAGTCTCATCGTAGTCAACTCCTTGAACTTGTGAAAAACCATTTTCCACAAGTCGAGCTTTATAGACGGTGACATTACCGTCTGCGCCCGTCTTCTTCTTGAAGATCCATTTATTCTGAATGGCCTTTCGCCCTTCAGGTAATACTTCCAAAGTCCATACTTTGTTTTCATACATGGATCCCATCTCTGATTTCGTGGCCTCTAACCATTTGTCAGAATCTGGGCCCACGATCGCTTCTCCATAGCTCATAGGTTCATCGTTGTCCAACAACATGACCTTTAAGATAGCGTTACCGTACCACTCAGGAGTAGTACGTATCCTTGTCGACCTACGAGGTTCGATAGTAACTTGATCCGAAGCTTCATGATCACCATCATCAGCTTCCTCTTCCACTGACGTAGGTTCCACAGAAACATCTTTCTACGCAGTGCTACTCTTTGGTTGAAGTAAAGGTTCAACAACCTCATCAAGTTCTATCTTCCTCCCACTCAATTCTTTCGAGAGAAACTCTTTCTTGAGAAAGGACCCGTTCTTAGCGACAAACACTTTGCCTTCAGATCTGAGATAGAAGGTATACCCAACTGTCTCTTTTGGGTATCCTATGAAGACGCATTTGTCCACTTTGGGTTCAAGCTTTTCTGGCTGAAGCCTTTTGACATAAGCATCACATCCCCAAACTTTAAGAAACGACAACTTTGGTTTCTTGCCAAACCACAGTTCATACGGTGTCGTCTCAACGGACTTAGATGGTGCCCTATTTAAAGTGAATGCAGCTGTCTCTAACTCATAACCCCAAAATGATAGTGGCAGATCAGCAAGAGACATCATAGAATGCACCATATACAATAAGGTTCAATTACGACGTTCAGACACACCATTACGTTGTGGTGTTCCAGGTGGCGTCAACCGTGAAACAATTCCAAATTGTCTTAAGTGACTGCCAAAGACATAACTCAGATATTCTCCCCCTCGATCAGATCGTAGGAATTTGATCTTCTTGTTATGATGATTCTCAACTTCACTCTGAAATTGTTTGAACTTTTCAAACATTTCGGACTTGTGTTTCATTAAGTAAACATACCCATATCTACTCAAATCGTCGGTGAAGGTGAGAAAGTATCGATATCCACCGCGTGCCTCAATGCTCATCGGACCGCACACATCAGTATGTATGATTTCCAACAAGTCACTTGCCCGTTCCATTGTTCTGGAGAATGGGGTCTTAGTCATCTTACCCATGAGGCATGGTTCGCATGTGTCAAGTGATTCTAAATCAAGTGACTCCAAAAGTCCATCAGCATGGAGTTTCTTCATGCGTTTTACACCAACATGACCTAAGCGGCAGTGCCACAAGAAAGTGGTACTATCATTATCAACTCTACATCTTTTGGCATCAATGTTATGAACATGTGTATCATCACTATCGAGATTCAATAAGAATAAACCCCTCACAATGGGTGCATGACCATAAAAGATATTACCCATATAAATAGAACAACCATTATTCTCTAATTTAAATGAGTAACCATCTCGCATTAAACAAGATCCAGATATAATGTTCATGCTTAACGCAGGCACTAAATAACAATTATTTAGGTTAATCACTAATCTCCATGGTAATCGAAGAGCGAGTGTGCCGACGGCGATCACATCAACCTTGGAACCATTTCCCACGCGCATCATCACTTCGTCCTTCGCCAGCCTCCATCTATTCCGTAGTTCCAGCTTTGAGTTGCAAATGTGAGCAACTGAACCGGTATCAAATACCCAGGCCCTACAACGAGAGTTGGTAAGGTACACATCAATAACATGTATATCATATATACCTTGTTTGGCGTTGGCCCCCTTCTTGTCGGCCAGATACTTGGGGCAATTCCGCTTCCAGTGGCTAGTTCCCTTACAATATAAGCACTCAGTTTCCGGCTTGGGCCCAGCCTTTGGTTTCTTCATGGGAGGGGAAACTACTTTGCCACTCTTCTTGGAGTTTCCCTTCTTGCCCTTGCCATTCTTCTTGAAACTAGTGGTTTTATTGACCATCAACACTTGATGCTCCTTCTGGATGTCTGACTCAGCGACTTTCAGCATCACAAATAGCTCGGCGACTGACTTGTTTATCCTTTGCATGTTATAGTTCAACACAAAGCTCTTGTAGCTAGGTGGTAGCAATTGAAGAACTCAGTCAGTGATCGCCTCTAGGGGGAGCACAACTCCCAACTCAGCCAGACGGTTGTAATACGCAGACATTTTGAGTATGTGTTCACTGACAGACCCGTTCTCCTCCATCTTGCAAGCATAGAAGTTATCGGAGGTCTCATACCTCTCGATCCGGGCATTCTTCTCAAAAATAAACTTCAACTCCTGGAACATCTCATATGCTCCATGACGTTCAAAACGCCTTTGAAGTCTCGGTTCTAAGCCATAGAACATGGCACACTAAACTATTGAGTAGTCATCAACACGCGCCTGCCAGGCGTTCATAACGTCCACAGATGCTGGAGGGGGTTGCTCACCAAGCGGTGCATCAAGGACATAAGTCTTTTGGGTAGCCGTGAGGATAATCCTCAGATTACGGGCCGAGTCTACAAAGTTACTTCCATCATCTTTCAGCTTGGCTTTCTCTAGGAACGCATTGAAATTCAGGGAAGCTACTGCGCGAGCCATTGATCTACAACATAAATTTGCAAAGACAACTTAGACTATTGTTCAAGATAATGAGTTTAGTTAATCAGATTACTTAAAAACTCCCACTCAAATCGACATCCCTCCGGTCGTCCGAGTGTAACATGATCCAAATTTACCAACCCAAGTCCGATCATCACGTGATATGAGGTGGTTTCAATGGTGAACATCTCCATGTTGATCATATCTACTATATGACTCATGTTCGACCTTTCGGTCTCTTGTTGTCCGAGGCCATGTCTGTACATGCTAGGCTCGTCAATTTTAACCCATGTGTTCCGCATGTGCAAAACTGGCTTGCACCCGTTGTATGTGAATGTAGAGTCTATCACACCTAATCAACACGTGGTGCATCGAAACGATGAACTTTCGCAACGGTGCACACTTGGGGAGAACACAATTTTATCTTGAAATTTTAGAGAGGGATCACCTTATAATGCTACCGTCATCCAAAGCAAAATAAGATGGATAAAAAGATTAACATCACATGCAAATCATAAGTGACATGATATGGCCATGAACTTGTGCTTTTGATCTCCATCTCCAAAGCACCGGCATGATCTCCATCGTCACCGGCATGACACCATGATCTCCATCATCGCGTCACCATCGGGGTTGTCACGCCAACCATGCTTCTACTACTATTGCTATCGTTTAGCGATAAAGTAAAGCATTACATAGCGCTTAATGATTGACACGCAGGTCATACAATAATTAAAGACAACCCTATGGCTCCTGCCGGTTGCCGTATTCATCGACATGCAAGTCAAGATAAACTATTACAAAATATGATTATCTCATACATCAAATATATTTCATCATGTCTTTGGCCATATCATATCACAACATACCCTGCAAAAACAAGTTAGACGTTCTCTAATTTGTTGTTGCATGTTTTACGTGGCTGCTATGGGTATCTAGCAAGAACGATTCTTACCTAAGCAAAACCACAACGGTGATACGCAAGTTGCTATTTAACCTTCTACAAGGACCGCCTTCGTCGAATCTGATTCAACTAAGGTGGGAGAGACAGACACCCGCCAGCCATCTTATGCAACAAAGTCGCATGTCAGTCAATGGAACCGGTCTCATGTACGTGGACATGTAAAGTTGGTCTGGGCCACTTCATCCCACAATACTGCAGAATCAAAATAAGACTAAGGAAGGAAGCAATCTGAATATCAACGCCCACAAACTCCTTTGTGTTCTACTAGTGATGTCATCTACGCAAAGACCTAGCTTTGATACCATTGTTGGGGAACGTTGCATGGGAAACAAAAAATTTCCTACGCTCACCAAGATCGATCTAGGAGATGAACATCTACGAGACGAAAGATTGCATCTACATACCCTTGTAGATTGCTAAGCAGAAGTGTTAAGAAACGCAGTTGATGTAGTCGAACGTCTTCACGATCCAATCATGATCCGTCCATGAACTCCCGATCAAGTGTCGAACGGACGACACCTCCGAGTTTAGCACACGTGCGGCTTGGCGGCGTCCTCTCCTTCTTGATCCAGCAAACGAGAGAGAGGGGGTAGATGAGATCGGGACCAACACGACGGTATGGTGGTGGTGGTGGCAGCGGAATTCCGGCAGGGCTTCGCCAAGCGTGTACCGGTGAAACATGGGAGGAGTTGGGAGAGGTAACGGGCAAGGGTCCAAGGCGTGGCAGCCCCCAACGCCTCCCCTCCTTTATATAGGCGTGGAGGGGGCTGGTGGCTTGCCCTCCAAGGCCCTAGGGTCGTTGGCCAAAGGGGGAGGGAGCAAATCCCTCCTTTCCTTCCCCACCGATCGCTATCCCCTTTTTAGGGATCCTGATCTTATCCCTTTGGGATATAATACTATTCCTTTTAAGGGAGGATCTTGGTGCGCCTAGACCAGGGTTGTGGGGACTTTCCCCACTACCCATGTTCATGTCGGTCCCCCATGCAGGTGGGCCCCACTCCAGAAGCTTCTAGAACCGTTCCGGTACAATACCGAAAAAACTCAAACTTTTTTCGGAACCCGATAACAACTTTCCATATATGAATCTTTACCTCCAGACTATTCCAGAGCTCCTTATGATGTACTAGATCCCATCCGGGACTCTGAACAACATTCGGACTTTCCACTATTAATATCTCAATACTACACTAGCACTGCCGAACGTTAAGCGTGCGACCCTACGGGTTCAGGAATATGCAGACATGACCGAGACTCCTCTTCGGTCAATAACCAATAGCGGGACCTGTATGCCCATATTGGTTCCTACATATTCAACGAATATCTTTATCGGTTGAACCACGATGTCAAGGATTCAGTCAATCCCATATGCAATTCCCTTTGTCCGGCGATATGTTACTTGCCCGAGATTCAATCATTGGTCTCTCCGTACCTAGTTCAATCTCGTTACCGACAAGTCTGTTTACTCGTTCCGTCATACAAGATCCCGTGGCTAACTCTTTAGTCACATTGCTTGCAAGCTCATTGTGATGCTGTATTACCGAGTGGGCCCTGAGATACCTCTCCGTCATACGGAGTAACAAATCCCAGTCTTGATCCATGCCAACTCAACAGACACCCTCAGAGATACCTGTAGAGCATCTTTATAGTTACCCAGTTACATTGCGACATTTGATACACACAAGGTACTCCTCCGGTGTCAGTGAGATGCATGATCTCATGGTCATAGGAACAGATACTTGACATGCGAAAATGATAGCAATAAACTTGACACGATCATATGCTACGTTCATAGTTTGGGTCTTGTCCATCACATCATTCTCCTAATGATGTGATCCCGTTATTAAATGACAACTCATGTCTATGACCAGGAAACCATGGCCATCTTTGATCAACGAGCTAGTCCGGTAGAGGCTCACTAGGGACATGTTGTTGTCTACATATCCACACATGTATTTGCGTTTCCAACCAATACAATTATAGCATGGATAATAAACGATTATCATGAACAAGGAAATATAATAATAACCATTTTATTATTGCCTCTAGGGCATATTTCCAACATATCCAATACTATATGCTCAAGTTATTTTCTTTCTCTTCTGGTGGTTAAGCTAAGAAGAGGTTTAATAAATTTCCACCTAGCAGTATTACTACTCTTATTAAATGTGGCAATGCTAATTTTTGTAAGTTCCTGCCTAGACAAAAATTGTAATCTATAATTAGAGAGATTCACAACTTTAAAATGTTCATATATTCAAAATGAGTTAAAATGTTACTTACTCCCGGTACGCTCGCCCGACCAACTCTCGAGGCCACCCAAACCCTAGAAGAAAGAGCGACGTCGTTGTCGATCTACCCCCTCCCCGATAACTTTGACATGAGAGGGGGCGTCGGACATGCATGAGAGAGAGGCGGTCCGCTCGCCCGACCAACTATCGAGGCCACCCAAACCCTAGAAGAAAGAGCGTCGTTGTCGATCTACCCCCTCCCCGATAACTTCGACATGAGGGGGGACGTCGTACGACATGCATGAGAGAGAGGCGGTCCGTTCGCCCGACCAACTATCGAGGCCACCCAAACCCTAGAAGAAAGAGCGTCGTTGTCGATCTACCCCTCCCCGATAACTCCGACATGAGGGGGGACGTCGGATGACATGCATGAGAGAGAGGCGGTCCGCTCGCCCGACCAACTATCAAGGCCACCCAAACCCTAGAAGAAAGAGCATCGTTGTCGATCTATCATTGCGAGCATAGGTCAATGGGGTAGAATGCATGGATAGTATGATCTCCTGCATAGCGATTATTTTTTGCAAAGTGTCCTCTCCTGAAAGTATAACCCTCGATAACTTCGACATGAGGGGGGACGTCGAACATGCATGAGAGAGGCGGTCCGCAACTAATCCATTGCTCATATATGCATATGATTCCTTGTTGTGATATTAATTAAGTCCATGTTTGCCACTAGTCCATCTCTCATGTTTGTATATTGCCATGTTGTAATATTTGCAGAAACTATGGAAAGAGACTTAGAAACATAACAGTTGTTGGGGGATATAATCCTCACCGGAGGTGATCCCTTGTCGTTTCTCAACGACACCGATGGTCAGGAAGGAGAGGATGACGGCTGTGGTAGCCCAACAATGGAGGAGGAAGGAGATCATGACGGCTCCGATGACCGAATGGCGGAGGAAGGAGATCATGATGACGGCTCCGGTGACCGAACGGAGGAGGGAGCCTTAATTGTTGCAAAGTTCGGTGAGGTATATATACATATATTAATTAAGCCTCTGCTGACTTGATGCATTAATTGTTTTGTATGTACATATATTAACGCTTCTTTCTTGTTTTAATTAGCCCTCCGGATCGAGCCAAACTTCCGTAAAGAGACAAGGCCCAAAGAAAAGGTTGCGCCAGGATGAAAGGTTCACGATCGAAGTAGTCACTCCAGATGGCCAACTGATTGAACCCGAGCGGACCAAGAACGCATATGTACATCAATGCGGAGTTGTTGTTAGGGACAACATCCCGATCTGCATCCAGCAATGGAAGAAGAATAAGGACCCTGAAGTTTCTTATGTCCAGGATAGACAGAAAGATGATCTTTGGACCTCGCTGATGACAAATTTCAGCCTACCGCCAGAGGCTGATCCGAATAACCCGGTTACAGAGCAAAAGGTCAAGGCATTTGCTCTTAAGAAGATGGCAGAACTATTCAGGAACTGGAAGAAAGAGTTGAACACAAAGTTTGTTGAGAAAGAGAAGACTCCAGAATTTATCGGTCGATATGAGAAGATAAGAGATCACTGGCCCGCATTTGTGGCCTACAATAAATCAGACAAGGGCAAGCAAAGGTCAGCGACAAATAAGCTGAATGCTACAAAAAGCTGTATCACCATGTTACAGGGTCAGGTGGCTACAGCAAAGCCCGGCCTACGTGGGACAAAGCTCAGCAAGACCTGCTTCCTAAAGGGGTCCAACCAGCGACATTGCACTGGCCAGATCGGGCAAGGACTTGGTTCTTCGGGGTTGGGGGAACTTTGGACCCAGACACAGGGAAGTGTGTTTGGATGAAAGCTCAACTTGCAATACCCGTCACGAAGGTTGAGAAAGCAATCAAGGCAGCGCAGGAAGGGAGGATACATCCTGACAGAGAGAATGACGAGCTGACACTTGCCCTTGGGAATCCTGAACACCCTGGAAGAACACGAGGCACATCAGGCTCCGTTCCATGGGTGATTGGGTTTGCCGACAGCGGTGGTTATAGAAGCCGAGAGAGAAAGAAGAAAGTGGAAGCAAGCGAACTGGAGAAGATCCATGAAAGATTAGCGTGACTAGAGGACGAACTTCAGAGCCAGCGAGCTACCGGCCAACCATCTCAGCGGCACGAAGATCCTTCGTTCGATGACCCTGCCCCCGAAGCTACCCCACCATCTCAGCGGAGAAGCAGTGTGGCTTCCACGGAGCTCCTTCATCCTGATATCACGGCTACTCGCTACCCCCTGGATAGTATCACGGAGGCTGAACATTGTGTTCTAATGATGAAATGGCAAAACCTGACCTTGAAGGCGGCGGTCGGATCTGTTGTACCTCCTCAAGCTAAGGGAACTTTTCATTGCCATCCGATTCCACATGGCTATGTTATTCTGACGGTGGATGAAATAATGGAGGGATTTGAGGAGCTGGAGCTTGACTACCCTACAGGTGAAGGGGAGATTCATCTGGAAAATGCTTTAAGGAGTACCTATCTATGGAGAAAGGAGTACATCAAGCTTCCAAACTTTACGCCTCAGCATTCTCAGCATCCTCCGGTGCGTGAGGGCACTCCGCCTCCTCCTCCTCCTCCGGTGAGTCAGGGCACTCCGCCTCCTACTCCGCCTCCTCTGGCGCATCAGGGCACTCCGCCTCCTCCGGTGCATCAGGGCACTCCGCCTCCTCCAGCGTGTCAGGGCACTCCGTCTCCTCCGACGTGACAAGGCACTCCGCAACGGCGGAAGAGAGATGGCGCTGCTCCGGCGGCTAGCAATACAAGAGGCGGGAAGAAATTCAAATACGGTCCAAGCCTCAAGCCTCTGGAAAAGTTACCATATGAGAGGACCGATGAGGAAAATGCGGAAATCAGTGCTACCGAAGTGAAGGCCCATTTTGCACGGAAGCATCCACCTCCGAAGGAAACAATAGATCAGGTGAAAGTGAAGCGCACTCTGCGTGCCCTTAAGCGACCACCACCATCTCCGCCGCAATCCAACTATGAGCGCATTATTGAAAGGACATATAAGGAAGCGCAGTGGTCGGGAAGTACTTGCAGTGCTGCAAGAGTAGAAAAACGAAGAAGTGGGAAAACAATTCCCCAGCTCGGCGAATAGGAGAAGCAATCGTGCCCCCCGCTCAAGGTGTCTAGCGATATCGCTAATCATCCGGGACTACTGCCCGGTACCACTCTTGCTGATTATGTGGGTGATGATGTACAGTTTGAAATGGCTGAGGTAGTAGCTCCCTTTAGATACGAGCACAGGAAGCCTCTTGTCAAAAGTGATGATGAGCTAAAGCAACTACCAACGATGATGCGAAGATTGCATGCCTGGTACATGGAAACCTGTAGCAAGTCTGGAACCGACGGTATATTGCTGGGAATTAAAGATGAGCACAACTTCATTGGAGTTGATTTGATGCCTGTTGAATTTGTGGAATTATTTCAGTTATTCAATCAAGAAGCCCTGGACAAACAACTCATGTCTTGCTACTGTCTGTAAGTATTATTTCTATAATTAAGTCTCTAGCTCAGCTCATTCATTACATGTATATATAATTATCCTCGCTACATTATGCAGATTGAAGATCGTCGAATGCAAGACAGATCATATCTATGACATTGGGTTCATTAGCCCAAATACCGTAAATGAATGAACGGTAGTAAACAGAGTTGAAGATACCGAGGAAAACTTGCTAAAAGCGTTCCTTCGACATCAAAACAAAGGGGAAATACTCTTTCCTTACAACTTCAAGTGAGTGTTACTGTCTTATGCATATTCGGTTTCGCTTACTCGAGGTTAAGTACTGTAATTGATTAGTTATGCGTGCGCAGGTTCCACTTTATTCTGCTATCCATTAAGCTTGACGCGGGAGTAGTAACTATCTTAGACTCGAGACGTAAAGATCCACAGGAGTATGCGAACATGAGTGAAATGCTCCAGAAGTAAGTTCAATCATTATCGCACCATATCGGCAACTTTCGTTCATTTGCTGATATGAAGTAATCATTTTCTTTGCCGGGCAGGGTTTGGAAAAAGTTCACCGGAATGGTTCCAGGTCTGAAGAAGGAGCTGCGATTTACACACCCCAAAGTAAGTAGTACTAGCTAGTTCCGCGCATCTCTCATTGATTCTAGTTTCATCAATACCATTATCATGCTTGATTATCAGTTTGATTGAACTCTATTTTCGTAAAGTGCTTGTGGCAGGCACCCGGGAATCATTTATGTGGATACTACGTTTGCGAGTTCATGCACAGCTCGACCTCTGAGCGGGGCTACTCTGACAAACAATATGAAGTACGTAAACAATATTCACAATATTATTTTATTACCATCAATTGTGTTGAGTTTCATTCATATATATGTATCGACCCCCTTCTTTAAATTAGATGTGGCAGATGCGGGATGAACTCCTACCACATGATCACATACGAGCAATTCAAGAGGAATTGGCGGGATTCTTTGTTGACCATGTCATACCTGAAAAGGGAGAATACCATATGAAAATTGAAGCTGATTTTCGGTAGATGATGTCAGGGATCGTAAGAGATGCTGTTATATTGTATATATGTAGTAGCGTCGGATAGATATACGAAAACTTGTTGTTGGACCAAGGACGGAGAAAGAGAGGTCACTTCTCTCTGTATATATATATATATGTTCGTCTTGTGTAATTAATGGTTCCTTCATTTGCTTACTAGCTAGCGTCGAGTTCTCTCTATATGTTGTAGCTACCGTCGACCAAGCACGGAGAAAGAGAGGTCACTTCTCTCTATATGTAGTAGCTATAGCTAACACAATATGAAACCCCTAATTAAACCATCGAAAACCCCTAATAAACCCCCCATTTCAAAAACAAACCCCAGAGCCTGGGAGCTGCTGACGCGTGGCTGCCCTTTAGTCCCGGTTGGTGTTACCAACCGGGACGAAAGGTCCTCCTCGCTGGGCGCCCCAGAGCGGCCACGTGGCCCTCCTTTGGTCCCGGTTCATAAGCAAACCAGGACTAAAGGTTTTGGGCATTAGTCCCGTTTGATTTGTCCCGGTTCCAGAACCGGGACTAAAGGGCCTCTGGAACCAGGACTAGTACCCTGTTTTCTACTAGTGCACCCAAGAGCCGTTATATCTAGTGGGACATCCCAAAAGAATTGATCAAGACAGACAAAATTCCCATGGAGCAGCCCAAAGTTCATCCGGAAAGAAAAAGAAGAAGAAAAAGACTGCAAATGCTGAACTTCTTTCTGAAGATGTTCGGGAACCTTTTATTACTGAAGATGATGATTCTCAAGAGGTTCAAAATGAAATTTATATCTTTGATGCTGAGACACAAAGTAGTGAAGAAGAAGAACCCTCTAAAGAAAATAACATGGCCATTCAAGGAGAAGAAGAAACTAAAGAACAAGACCATAATGTTGAAATTCATAAAGACAAAGACAAAGAAGACACTCCACGAGGTAAGAGCCAAGGTAAGAAAGATAAAGTAGCTAAGAAACATGGTAAAGAAAGAGAACTTTAGATTCAAAAGTCTATGTCTTATCCTGATGAGTCTAATAAAACTAAGGATGGTGAAAGATTTGCTAAGTTCATTGAATTGCTGAAAGGTCTTTATTTGCAAATTCCTTCGACTGATACTATTCAAGTCCCACCTTATTGCAAGTACTTGAAAGATATTGTCACTAATAAGAGAACGATACCTACCGAAGAAATATCTACTATGCTTGCTAATTATTCTTTCAAAGTAAAAATTCCTGAAAAGCTAGGAGACCCTAGAGTTTCAACTATACCATGCACCATTAAAAAGAATTATGTTAAGCATGCCTTATGTGATTTAGGTGCAGGGGCTAGTGTTATGACTTTCTTTCTTTATAGGAAGCTTGACTTAGACAAATTAATACTGTTGAGAGAATAACTAAACTATTACGAGGGGTCCTGCCTAGTCTTATATGGCATCCACATGGACGGTCAATACAAGTCAAAGACAGTCAATAAAAGTCCAAGCAAGCTGCCATGGGCCCAAGCAAGCCACCATGGTCAACAAAAATCCAAGCAAGTGCTCATGGTCAACAAGTCCAAGGAAAAGGAGAAAATAAAATGCCAAGTCAAAGATAAAGGCAAAGAAACAAAGAAGCCCAAGTCAATAAAAGGCCCAACTAGCCATGGCCCATTCATGAATGGATGAGAAGGAATGGCCCACCATGAGCCATGGACACCCCGAGCTTTGACTAGTCTTCATAGATCCATGAGCCATCTTTTACCCATGTACCACTCCAACCTACCACCCTCAAGGGTAGCCTCGGTCATTTGTCATGGCATGTAAAGGTTCAATTATTATAATTTTATTCTCTGATATTGTCACTCTATTTCGGAAAGAAACAAAGGATCATCGCTGAAGTATGGTGATCAATTACCAAAAAAGAGAAGTACGGTCACTTCTAGGTTTATTACTCAATATACCATTAATTAATATAATTTAAATTCCAAAATAAATTGTTTTTTAAATTGCTAGTCCGCTCAATCACGTGGGTTGATGACTAGTGGCAATAATGTTCGTATACTTCCCTCAAATTTATTGGCCGCCAAATCTCCGCAAGAGTGTATTTAACCTAAGTAAGGGGATAAAAAAAGGCAAGAACAAGGTAGATGTATTCTGACATTTGGGGGCAAAGTCGATGGGATTTCACAAGCGATGTGGTGGAAGCTCATAAAATTATCATCATGATGCATCAAAGGACCAGAAACCAAAATTGAAGTCAGAAAATTACAGAACAAGGACGAATGAACGGACTAAGGCATCCAGCAAGAGACGACCCTCAGACCCAATCACTACCATGACAATAATCCAATATGCGAGGAGGCACACTGGGACAGGACTTCCGTGGGACCTCACCCCGTCTCTGTACACGACGTTATCCCTGTCCACAACCTCAGCGTGAGCCCAGCCGACCGGGCTTGTGTTGCTGTCAGTATATTGTTGTTTTGTGGTAGTGTTCACATTTGTATTTGAGGCATCAACACATTGTGAATTCAGAGCTGTACACTGCCATGTGACTGTCACCGTTCTCACGTGGTACCCTGCCAAATGAAAGTTTGTGTTCTCAATCATCTAACGACACCCTGCCAAATGAAATCCGACCAAAGCTGGTAAGCGGATACTCACGCGTACGTACGCGTACGTAGAGCCGCCGGAGGCTCGTTCCTGCCCCACGTCCGCCACCAAAGCAGGGTCTCAGACGCTCAGGATACTCACGCGTACGTATACAAAATCCACCATGCATAGGCACCACCGTAGCGCATAAAATCCATAGGGCAAGCAACAAGCTAACTAGCAGCAAGACCATGATGGGAGGAGGATTGCTGGACCACCTATGTTCGTTGGCCTGGTTCTACCTCCGCACCAACTTCAATCAGCACCTCCGCCGCCCCATCCATCGGACACTACTACAAAATGCCTCTCCATTGACTCGCATTTAACCCCTCCCGTCAGTGTGGGGATGTCACTGGAGTGGGTAACACCGACACTGTGCCCATCAGTAGCAATGGTCTACAGGAACAACAAAAAGTCCAACGGCCCGTCCAGCCCCGAACCCGCCGCCACAGCTCAACAGCGTGTCGTACGTGCACACACCGTAGCCAGCTCGCCACCACTCGGAGGAGGTCCGGACGCCACTGCCAGCTTCACGCCGAGGTCAGGTCCACCTGCTGCCACGTCCTCATGCACTGCCACATCGATGCGTCCTAGTTCTGCTTCACAGCCGGAAGGTGCGGCCACGCGTGGTGCACGACGATGCCACATCCCTCCTACTTGCCTACGAGCGCACCGGGAGCAACAGGAGGAGGCCATGACTCCTCTGGAAGAGGAAGACTTCCTCGTCGTCAACCACTGCGAGAGCCTCAGGAGGAGGCAGCCAAGCCCCGTGATGTGGTGCGTGATCCGGAGGGGCGGCGATCTACGGAGCTTGGCGTTGGAGAAGGGTGGCGGTGGGCTAGATCTGGAGGTGGGTGGAGGAGAGGAATGCGCGGGTGTGAAGGAGAGGGATGGGTGGAGGAAATGGGTTTCGTGGGAAAGAAAGAAAGGGGCAGCGCGGGGTGGCAGGGGCAGAGGTGATGGGAGGGATCTGGGAAGAAGAGGTGAGGGGAGGGATCGGGGAAGATGAGGGGAAGTGGTGATGTGGTGGGAGAGATGAAGGGATGAGGGAGAGAGAGATCACGAAGCTTCTGAAGCGGGCCGGCCCATTTAGTAGCGGGACTAAGACCAATCCGTTTCCGATTTCAGGAAGCTTTTGGAACCATCAAACTGGTTTTGGGAAGGTTCTACAGGTTTTTTCTTCTTTTTATTTCTCACCAATTTCCCGGTTTCTTTCCGTTTTTGTTTTTTTTATTCATGAATATTTTTCAAATTCCTGAACATTTTTTGAATTTATGAACATTTTTCAAACTTGTGAACATTTTATTAATTTACAAACCTTTTTTAAAATTGATGATTATTTTTTAAAATTCAGGAATATTTTTTGAATTCCTTACACATTTTTCAAATCCATGAACTTTCTTCAAATTCATGAACAATTTTCAGATTCATGAACATTTTTAAAATTATTGAACTTTTTTCGTTGTCGTGAACATTTTTTGAATTCACATACATTTTTCAAATTCATGAACATTTTTTACAAAATTTTATTTTTTTTGAAAATTTGCAAATATTTTTCAAGTCATGAACTTTTTAAAATTTTGTGAACTTTTTTTTATATTCGCAAACATTTTATAAAATTTATGAACTTTTTTCAAATTCACAAACATTTTGTTAAACTATGAACAATTTTTAAAAATCTATGAACAGTTTTTTATTTGCACGACCTTTTCAAAACTAAAAAGTTTGATTGCCATTTTTCCAATGAGGGAGCATTAAAGAGCGTGTGAAAAAGGAATGAGCCCATAGCGATTTCTGGGTCGGCCCACCAAGGAGTGACGTGGGCGACGCGGCTATATCGCTCACAACGAGCAATACATATCACCGCCCGAAAGAGATGGCTCAGCCTGTAGGGGAACGCAGCAGAAAACAAAAAATTTCCGACCTACGCACCAGCCTAAGACCACTATGAAGACTGCATACAAAGTTTGATCTTTTCGTTACCGACTCGTAGCGCAGCGGAAGTAGAGTCGATGACGATCAGCGGTGCTGATCCCCACAGCTAGGATTTTACAACCTCCCAACCGCGAGGATGTACTCCTTCATCTGCCCCACGGACAGCCATCCGGGAGGCGGGCGGACAGTCCCTCGGACGGTCACTTGGACAGCCCTTCGGGAGGACCCTCAAAACTCGGACGGTCACTCGGACAACCCTACGGGAGGACCCTCGAAACTCGGACGGTCACTCGGACAGCCCTTCGGGAGGCACTCTCGAACTAAGACCGAAACTACGATCTCTCTACAGAGTTGCACACATACGGTGTCAACTATCCGGCAGGGCTTCGCCGTCCAGAACTAGTTCTCACCGGAACCCAGACAGCCTTTCGGCTCTACGAAACTATTTCGCTGGGAGGGAGAGAGAAGGCCAGATCATGCATGGCTTGTGTATGTTGAGAAAGAGTGAGTTTGGGCAGCCCTCTCAACCTCTATTTATAGGAGATGGAGGGGTGGAGGGGCTGAAATTTCAGCCACATCCATCCATGTCATCCCAAAGATATTTTGGAGCAAAAGCCCAAAAAGGTGGCTTTCCAAAAAGTAACCATAACGCTAATTTCACTATTTATGACGACATTTTTCAGCGTCCGTTCGAACCGAAAATATTTATGTGGGCCTAGAACATTTCCAGTACCCACTAAAATAATTTTTGACGCGTTCCGAAACAATTCCGAATTAGTGATTTTCATCTGCGAAAAGCAGACAAAGCGGTTCCGGCAGTTCCGAAACATTTCCGGCTTTTGTTCTGGAAAAATCCCAGAAGTTTCCAGAACAATTCTGGCACCCTCCAAGAATTTCCAGACGTGTGCCGAAACCATTTTGACTTAATGGCATACTCTGAAACAACTTTTCGGTTTTACCGAAACTATTCCGGTGTTCTCTCTCCGGAACTTTTCTGCTGTCTCCGAAACTTTTCCGGTGACTTTCTCTCAGACTCCTTGTCTAGTATTCAACAGATAGATGACCCTTAAGCTTGTGACCCTATAGGTTTGTTGAAGTATAGACATGACTGGAACACTTTTCGATCAATGAGCAACATCGGAGCCGTGGACACCCTTATTGACCCCTATACCCACATGAATGAATATTCGAGTGAACCTCCAGTTGCCGTGTGCAATTCCTGTTGTTTCGCGATATGTTTACAAAAACCGAGGTGAGATTTATCAGCATCCCTGTGGATCAACAACTTTGTCCACAATGCCAGTTACCTCGTTACCGGTTTTGTTCTCTTTTCTCGTTCCCGTGTTCCGGCATACCTGTGATCAAATCACCCTGTGTCTGGCCAGACGATGATGGATACCGTAACACCGAGAGGGCCCAGAGATATCTCTCCGTCGTCGAAGGAGCAATTCCCAATCTTGAGCTATCAACTCCCTTGTCACACTTTCCCATGAACCTGTAAGCCGCCGTAATAGCCACCCATTTACGGATGACGTTTAACAAGCCCCAAAGTTCATGAATCAAGCATGAAGAAACTCGATACTCTCATGGTCTAAGGAATTATGTAAACATTAACTTTCTCTGTGTTATTAACCATTAACTTATGACGAATGTATCTCATAGCATAACATCAATCGGGTCGATTCAACACAAGTGTTCTCCTAACATTGTGCCCTTAAAGTTGCCAGCATAGTCATGCCCATGATCAGGAAAACAGAACCATCATGCAACACTTGAGCTAGTCTTAGAGGCCAGACTAGGAATACATTTTATCGTTTATTATTCCACACGTGCATATGAGTCTTCCTCCGAGCCTCGTGGTTATTATAGACTCGAGAACCATAGCAGTTATAGCATGGAACATAAACATAATTATGAACATGGAGATAAACAATAACATTTATTATTGCCTCTAGGGCATATCTCCTACAGACACCCACTTGCACTAGAGTCAATAATCTAGTCAATGCTAATGCATTTTACACCTATGGCATACCAGTGTAAAAAATGCTTCGCTTGTGGTATAGCCTGATGTCCAACGGATCTGACAACTTCAGTTCCATGTGTATCTTTGCATCTCCTCGTGTTTTCACGCTTTCACAAAATTCATATTTTGTGTGGACTTGGCTTTGTATATATGTGAATCATAGGTCAAACCTTGATTCCTCAGACTGAGCTATGGAGCAACTATCTGCAATAGTGTCCCATTGACCAAAGCCATCTTGGAACCATAATAAGTTCATGAATGAACTATATGATTCAATATTTTCTTTGTCGCTTCTAAAGCATCAACATACTTAGCCTTTGTTATAGAATTTGCCACAGTATCCTGTTTGGAACAATTTCCAACTACTGTGCCACCGTATTGTGTGTTACACAAAACCCTTAACTTATATCAAAAATTGCATGGAGCATTGATGAAGACCGTATCGATGTAATTACTTACAACGAGCACTTCATAATCTCTGCTTGCGAGAAAACATGACATTTTTCACTGTTGTCCCATGATCAGTTTGGTATCTATACTCGCAACAACTTGGGAGTATTGGACATATCTGGTGGTTTTACATACCATGGAATACATGATTAATCCAAACACGAAGGTGTGTGGAAAATCCATCATGTATTTTGCTCATCAGTGTTTTGGGACACCGAGTCTTGCAAAACTCTTTTCATGTGACTTCGGCAAGAATCACTCCTTGCCGTTCTTATGCTAAACTGTTTTGGCATCTTGTCAATATTCATTTTTGGCTTAGCCTATTAGGCAATACTATCTTCGCAGATAATTATGCCTAATATCAGGGCTACTCAGCCCCAGCACTTCATCGAAAACTATTTTCAATGAAGTCCTAATTCGTGTCAAGAAATTTATATTTCCAATCAACAATGTGTCAAGCACACATGGTTTTCAGAAATATTATTATGCTCCCACTTACTTTATTGTAACCACAAGCATCTTTGTTATCCATTGATGAAATCAAACTCTTTTGACTATTTCATCAAAAATGAGATTCCAACTCCATTTTGCTCTCTTATGTCCATTGCTGGAACTCTGAAGTTTGCATACTCACTAGCATCCTCTGGACCAACAAAATACTTTGGATTGTATCACATACAAGTTCTAGTTTGTATTCCCGTTTCATGGAAATTCTTTTGTCATCCATGTTTCATATCTCATGATTGAAATATGTATAAATTGCTAGTCTAACCTGAACTGACTTTTAGCATCGCTACGGTGAGACAACCTCATCGTAGTAAACTCCTTGAACTTGTTATTTCAACAAGTCGAGCTTTATGGATAAAACATTTCATCCACATCAGTTTATAGTTCCATTAATGTTCGTTAAACTCTAAGTCTTTCGAAGGGTTTATCAAGATATAATCTTGAATCGTTTATATGGAAACTATCTCGGATTATATTGGCATTTAGCCAATTCCGGAGTCAGGGCCCATCAACGCTTCCATATGTATCGTAGGTATATTGTTGTCTAGCAACAATATCTCATATGAGCACCTGAGAGGTTTGCATGAGTTTTGCCAACGTGGTTCAGCTGCAAGTTCGACCGAAGTCCATACATCTCATGTAGAGGCTTCCGTATCAGTCGCAGTAGGAAACTCTGGAATCACTTCCAAGGTCCCTTTCCTTTGATCTGATGACGAAGATACTATTATCTCGTCGAGTTTCACTGTTCTCCCACTCACCCTTTTGCAAGAACAATTCTCTTTAAAAGCATACCGTTCTTTGTGGCAAAACTTTTGCCTCGGTATAGTGGTGGAGGAATTCCCAATGAATTAGGATAATCTACAAAGTAGCACTTGTATGATTTGGAATAGGTTTGTAAATATTTTACACAAGTCCCATATTCCGAATGTTAAGAAAAGATATAACATGGTTGGGCGTACCATACCATGATGTCATTTCAACAGATCTGATGGTGCTCTTTTCAGTGTAAAAGCCATAGTCTCTAATGCATTACTTTAAAAGGGATAATGGCAAATTGATTTATATCATTTTTGATCTTACCATGTCACAAATGATTTGACTACATCTTCACAGACATTCCACTCACACTGGTGTTCCAGGAGGTGTAAGTTATGAAACACTTTTCACAACTCATCAGACATTCACTAAACTTGTAACTCAAAAATTCCTTTCTGCAATCTTGTTTGCAGAAACACCATTTTTCTTGTTACAATAATTTCTACTTCATGTTGAAAACCTTTCGAATGATTTCAAAAGATCCAGACATACATCTCATCAAGCAAACATCCATATATCTACTTGAGTCATTTTTGAAGATAGACAAATCCACTGCCAGCAATAACCTTTATCGGACTACATACATCAAAATGTATGACCACCAATAAGTTCGTTGCTCATTCCTTATGGCATGTGAACGGTATTTCAGTCACTTCACTTTTCGGAGGAAAGTTGCAAGTGTCAGATAATTCATAATCAAATGACTTCAAAATCCATCATTATGGAATTTCTCCATGCGGGTTTCTCCAATGTGACCAAATGCAGTGCCACACATGTGTGGTATTCTTTTAGTCTTGCGAAATTTAGCGTCAGTGTTATGGATGTATCATATTACCATCAATATTCATAACATACATCCCATCCTTGATGGAAGTATGGCCCTTATGTTATTCATAATTCTGAACAACAATTGTTCTTTTATGAACAACACTCTTGCAACAAACATTATGCAAATGGGCTAGAGTGTGTAAAACTCTAAAATGAATTATGAAAGTAAATACAGAGGTAATGTATTATTATCAATATTCATAACATACATCTCATTCATAATGAAAGTATGGCCCTTATGTTTATTCATAACACCGAACATCAAAAGTTCTCTTATAAACAACCTTGTTGCAAGATACCTTATGCAATGGGCTAGAGTGTGTAAAACTCTAAATGAATTATGAAAATAAATACAGACGGTAATACACCGATGGAAGGTATAGTAACATTTACTATATTCCCAGCGCGTATCTAAACCTCACTCCGGCAAGTCTTTTAGGCCGTAGTAGTTCAAGCATCGAGTCGCAGCAGAATGCAATCGAGCGGGTATCTTTGTGATCAACTCACAATACCCAAGAATCAGTGATTAACATGTTTAATCATAATTCCCAAGAACTATTTCTTTGACCAGCCTTCTATACATCAATAACTTGTATGACTTTCATACATGAGCTGGACATTCTAGTCTTCTTTCTTTTTGCCTTTATACTTCTAGTAGTTTTACTTTCAATAATTCTCCTACTCTCAGAAGAAGCACCAACTTGAAGAGTGGCGTCAGCCCCGGACTTCCTAGGTGTGCAAGTCATACTATCACCCTTCGAACATGTCCTTTCTCTTAAGTTGTTGTTTTATTCACCATCATCATATGACAGGCGTTCTACTGGATCCCTCTGTTATTAGTCAAATGCATAGTAAACACTTTTACTAATAGTTTGCAAAACAAACATTGCTTTGGATTTCACATATCTTTTAGCCTTTGTTTGTGTCTGAAAATGATTTTTAGTTCCATGATATCACATAGCTATCCCAATATTTTGAAGTTCGGGTCTCATGGAAGCAAACATATTGCACTTGACCGTAACGGAATTCAAGCTTTTGGATCGAAGGACAAGAATCTCATCATCCATATCTTTAGCAGTAGAATACTGGAAGCATGCGATAAGACAAAGTCCTTCCCAGCACTTTTGAGGACAATCCTCATATTACGTTACCAACCGTAAAGTTTTAACCAGATACTAAACAGCTATTCAATTTTAATAGGGAAGGTGGAAATGCGAGCCATTATTCTATAACTATTATGCAAATCTCACTTAGACAAAGTCCACAATTAATTGCACTGAGAATTAAACAAGTTAATTCTACACTGCACTCCCACTCAAATCAATATCTCTCATAATTGATTTTTAGTGATTCAAGACCCGCATTTTCATTCAACGCCACGGTTTGAGATGAACTCAAATGGCGCGAACTTCAATCGGTAGGCAAATTTGCCGATCACATCTCTATGTGATTTTTGTTCATCTTTCGATGCGTGTGTTCTGAGCTCAGGACTGTCCTGCCTGAACGTCAAGACAACCAAGTGATCTCGCTGTGAGGTCTCAACTCACCCGCATCACACTTCTCTAATCGTTCGCACCCATGGAGATCATGTGATGCCCCGAAGAGATAGGTGCCGTGATGGTGCTACACTTGGGAGAACACTAACTACTTGATATTTTAAGTGAGAGATCACCCTAATAAAAAGCAACTACCGCGCAATCAAGAAGGGTGCATCAAAGGGATAAACATCTCAGCCAATTCACAATAGCATGATATGGTATAGCCCTTTCTGACAGAGAACTCTTGTATTTCTTCGTCGTCGGCATTCGCGTCGGTGTTCACCTTCGCGAAGTTTGCCACCACCTTGTTGATGCAACATATAATATTGCTATCTCTATAGCTAATAAAATAAGGGCATTACTTAAGGTTGACACGCAGGTCATTAAAGTGACAATCATATGGCTCCAGCCATCATGCCGAATCATGACACGCAGATCATGTTAATTTTACATTATATAGTCATCTCATACATAATCAAATTATTATGAGCACTGCTATACCACATCATATGCACATCTTATGTCATCCTGCAAAACCAAGTTAGACGCCTCTAATCGGTTCATACAAAATTTCATTTTACATGTCTTCTAAGGTTTCGAATCAAACCGAAGCTACCAACGTCCATCATCAAGTATGATTATTCAAGTCGCTAGATTAACTTTACGGGGTGTATGGAACACGAGATAATAAAATCTCGAGCCCCATACTGAACTTCGTCATACGCATGACCCCCATGCAGATCATATCTGCATTGCCCTTTTGTCTGCGAAATTTCATCTTTTTTTAACTATGGTGGAATTCAATGAACTATTAGCACTTCGTTGATCAATCAGGATCGCGGATTGCCAGAACTTTGAAACTCCACCATGCCGTTATCAAGATCAGAATATGCAAATTCCAGGGAAGCAATAAGAACATCGGGTAACAAATTTCATCTGCTACCTGCACAAATAATTTTCAGTAATAGAACTCATCTACTACAAATTATATTTTGCAACACCCCCCCCCCCCCCCCCCCCCCCCCCCCCCCCCCCCCCCCCCCCCCCCCCCCCCCCCCCCCCCCCCCCCCCCCCCCCCCCCCCCCCCCCCCCCCCCCCCCCCCCCCCCCCCCCCCCCCCCCCCCCCCCCCCCCCCCCCCCCCCCCCCCCCCCCCCCCCCCCCCCCCCCCCCCCCCCCCCCCCCCCCCCCCCCCCCCCCCCCCCCCCCCCCCCCCCCCCCCCCCCCCCCCCCCCCCCCCCCCCCCCCCCCCCCCCCCCCCCCCCCCCCCCCCCCCCCCCCCCCCCCCCCCCCCCCCCCCCCCCCCCCCCCCCCCCCCCCCCCCCCCCCCCCCCCCCCCCCCCCCCCCCCCCCCCCCCCCCCCCCCCCCCCCCCCCCCCCCCCCCCCCCCCCCCCCCCCCCCCCCCCCCCCCCCCCCCCCCCCCCCCCCCCCCCCCCCCCCCCCCCCCCCCCCCCCCCCCCCCCCCCCCCCCCCCCCCCCCCCCCCCCCCCCCCCCCCCCCCCCCCCCCCCCCCCCCCCCCCCCCCCCCCCCCCCCCCCCCCCCCCCCCCCCCCCCCCCCCCCCCCCCCCCCCCCCCCCCCCCCCAGATCATGCATGGCTTGTGTATGTAGAGAAAGAGTGAGTTTGGGCAGCCCCCTCCACCTCTATTTATAGGAGAAGGAGGGGTGGAGGGGCTGAAATTTCAGCCACATCCATCCATGTCATCCCCAAGATATTTTGGAGCAAAAGCCCAAAAAGGTGGCCTTCCAAAAAGTAACCATAAAGCTGATTTCACTATTCATGACGACATTTTTTAGCGTTCGTTCGAACCGAAAATATTTATGTGGGCCTAGAACATTTCCAGTACCCACTAAAATAATTTTCGATGCGTTCCGAAACAATTCCGGATTAGTGATTTTGATCTGTGAAAAGCAGACAAAGCGGTTCCGGCAGCTCCGGAACATTCCTGGTTTTTGTTCCGGAAAAATCCCAGAAGTTTCTAGAACAATTCTGGCACCCTCCAAGAATTTTCAGATGTGTGCCAAAATTATTTTGACTTAATGGTATACTCCGAAACAACTTTTTGGTTTTACCAAAACTATTCCGGTGTTCTCTCTCCGGAACTTTTCCGCTGTCTCCGAAACTTTTTCGGTGACTTTCTCTCAGACTCCTTGTCTAGTATTGAGTAGATAGATGACCCTTAAGCGTGAGACCCTATAGGTTCGGTGAAGTATAGACATGACCGGAACACTTTCGATCAATAATCAACATCGGAGCCCTGGACACCCATATTGATCCCTATACCCACACGAATGAATATTCGAGTGAACCTCAAGTTGCCGTGTGCTATTCCTATTGCTTCGTGATATGTTTAGAAAACCCGAGGTGAGATTTATCAGCATCCCCGTGGATCAACAACATTGTCCACAATGCCAGTTACCTCGTTACCGGTTTTGTCCTCTTTGCTCATTCCCGTGTTCCGGCATCCCTGTGATCAAATCACCCTGTGTCTGGCCAGACGATGATGGATACCGTAACACCAAGAGGGCCCAGAGATATCTCTCCATCGTCGGAGGAGCACTTCTCAATCTTGAGCTATCAAGTCCCTTGTCACACATTCCCATGAACCTGTAAGCCGCCGTAATAGCCACCCATTTACGGATGACGTTTAACAAGCCCAAAGTTCATGAATCAAGCATGAAGAAACTCGATACTCTCATGGTCTAAGGAATTATGCAAACATTAACTTTCTCTGTGTTATTAACTATTAACTTATGACGAATGTATCTCATAGCATAACATCAATTGGGTCGATTCAACACAAGTGTTCTCCTAACATTGTGCCCTCAAATTTGCCAGCATAGTCATGCCCATGATCAGGAAAATAGAGCCATCATGCAACACTTGCCCCCCCCCCCCCCCCCCCCCCCCCCCCCCCCCCCCCCCCCCCCCCCCCCCCCCCCCCCCCCCCCCCCCCCCCCCCCCCCCCCCCCCCCCCCCCCCCCCCCCCCCCCCCCCCCCCCCCCCCCCCCCCCCCCCCCCCCCCCCCCCCCCCCCCCCCCCCCCCCCCCCCCCCCCCCCCCCCCCCCCCCCCCCCCCCCCCCCCCCCCCCCCCCCCCCCCCCCCCCCCCCCCCCCCCCCCCCCCCCCCCCCCCCCCCCCCCCCCCCCCCCCCCCCCCCCCCCCCCCCCCCCCCCCCCCCCCCCCCCCCCCCCCCCCCCCCCCCCCCCCCCCCCCCCCCCCCCCCCCCCCCCCCCCCCCCCCCCCCCCCCCCCCCCCCCCCCCCCCCCCCCCCCCCCCCCCCCCCCCCCCCCCCCCCCCCCCCCCCCCCCCCCCCCCCCCCCCCCCCCCCCCCCCCCCCCCCCCCCCCCCCCCCCCCCCCCCCCCCCCCCCCCCCCCCCCCCCCCCCCCCCCCCCCCCCCCCCCCCCCCCCCCCCCCCCCCCCCCCCCCCCCCCCCCCCCCCCCCCCCCCCCCCCCCCCCCCCCCCCCCCCCCCCCCCCCCCCCCCCCCCCCCCCCCCCCCCCCCCCCCCCCCCCCCCCCCCCCCCCCCCCCCCCCCCCCCCCCCCCCCCCCCCCCCCCCCCCCCCCCCCCCCCCCCCCCCCCCCCCCCCCCCCCCCCCCCCCCCCCCCCCCCCCCCCCCCCCCCCCCCCCCCCCCCCCCCCCCCCCCCCCCCCCCCCCCCCCCCCCCCCCCCCCCCCCCCCCCCCCCCCCCCCCCCCCCCCCCCCCCCCCCCCCCCCCCCCCCCCCCCCCCCCCCCCCCCCCCCCCCCCCCCCCCCCCCCCCCCCCCCCCCCCCCCCCCCCCCCCCCCCCCCCCCCCCCCCCCCCCCCCCCCCCCCCCCCCCCCCCCCCCCCCCCCCCCCCCCCCCCCCCCCCCCCCCCCCCCCCCCCCCCCCCCCCCCCCCCCCCCCCCCCCCCCCCCCCCCCCCCCCCCCCCCCCCCCCCCCCCCCCCCCCCCCCCCCCCCCCCCCCCCCCCCCCCCCCCCCCCCCCCCCCCCCCCCCCCCCCCCCCCCCCCCCCCCCCCCCCCCCCCCCCCCCCCCCCCCCCCCCCCCCCCCCCCCCCCCCCCCCCCCCCCCCCCCCCCCCCCCCCCCCCCCCCCCCCCCCCCCCCCCCCCCCCCCCCCCCCCCCCCCCCCCCCCCCCCCCCCCCCCCCCCCCCCCCCCCCCCCCCCCCCCCCCCCCCCCCCCCCCCCCCCCCCCCCCCCCCCCCCCCCCCCCCCCCCCCCCCCCCCCCCCCCCCCCCCCCCCCCCCCCCCCCCCCCCCCCCCCCCCCCCCCCCCCCCCCCCCCCCCCCCCCCCCCCCCCCCCCCCCCCCCCCCCCCCCCCCCCCCCCCCCCCCCCCCCCCCCCCCCCCCCCCCCCCCCCCCCCCCCCCCCCCCCCCCCCCCCCCCCCCCCCCCCCCCCCCCCCCCCCCCCCCCCCCCCCCCCCCCCCCCCCCCCCCCCCCCCCCCCCCCCCCCCCCCCCCCCCCCCCCCCCCCCCCCCCCCCCCCCCCCCCCCCCCCCCCCCCCCCCCCCCCCCCCCCCCCCCCCCCCCCCCCCCCCCCCCCCCCCCCCCCCCCCCCCCCCCCCCCCCCCCCCCCCCCCCCCCCCCCCCCCCCCCCCCCCCCCCCCCCCCCCCCCCCCCCCCCCCCCCCCCCCCCCCCCCCCCCCCCCCCCCCCCCCCCCCCCCCCCCCCCCCCCCCCCCCCCCCCCCCCCCCCCCCCCCCCCCCCCCCCCCCCCCCCCCCCCCCCCCCCCCCCCCCCCCCCCCCCCCCCCCCCCCCCCCCCCCCCCCCCCCCCCCCCCCCCCCCCCCCCCCCCCCCCCCCCCCCCCCCCCCCCCCCCCCCCCCCCCCCCCCCCCCCCCCCCCCCCCCCCCCCCCCCCCCCCCCCCCCCCCCCCCCCCCCCCCCCCCCCCCCCCCCCCCCCCCCCCCCCCCCCCCCCCCCCCCCCCCCCCCCCCCCCCCCCCCCCCCCCCCCCCCCCCCCCCCCCCCCCCCCCCCCCCCCCCCCCCCCCCCCCCCCCCCCCCCCCCCCCCCCCCCCCCCCCCCCCCCCCCCCCCCCCCCCCCCCCCCCCCCCCCCCCCCCCCCCCCCCCCCCCCCCCCCCCCCCCCCCCCCCCCCCCCCCCCCCCCCCCCCCCCCCCCCCCCCCCCCCCCCCCCCCCCCCCCCCCCCCCCCCCCCCCCCCCCCCCCCCCCCCCCCCCCCCCCCCCCCCCCCCCCCCCCCCCCCCCCCCCCCCCCCCCCCCCCCCCCCCCCCCCCCCCCCCCCCCCCCCCCCCCCCCCCCCCCCCCCCCCCCCCCCCCCCCCCCCCCCCCCCCCCCCCCCCCCCCCCCCCCCCCCCCCCCCCCCCCCCCGAATGGTTCTTTCTAAAAGGTGAGTGGGAGAATAGTGCAACTCGATGAGATAATCAGTATCTTCGTCATCAGATCAAAGGAAAGAGACCTTGGAAGTAATTCTAGAGTTTCCTACTACGACTGATACGGAAGTCTCTACAATAAAATGTATGGGCTTCGGTCGAACTTGCAGCTGAACCACGTAGGCAAGGCTCGTGCAAACCTCTCAGGTGC
This sequence comes from Thinopyrum obtusiflorum, assembly GCA_036873465.1. Taxonomy (NCBI): domain Eukaryota; kingdom Viridiplantae; phylum Streptophyta; class Magnoliopsida; order Poales; family Poaceae; genus Thinopyrum; species Thinopyrum obtusiflorum. Next base: position 95,301 of record JAAAWM010011699.1, read on the forward strand.
GCAGACGAGATATTGTTGTTAGACAACAGTATACCTACGATACACAAGGAAGCGTTGATGGGCCCTGACTCTGGAATTGGCTAAATGCCAATACAACCCGAGTTAGTTTCCATATATGTGATTCAAGATTAAAACCTTGATACACCTTTCGGAAGACTTAGAGTCTAACGAATATTTATGGAACTTAAAACTGATACGGATAAAATGTTTCATCCATAAAGCTCGACTTGTTGAAATAACAAGTTCAAGGAGTTGACTACGATGAGATTGTCTCACCGTAGCGATGCTTAAAGTCGGTTCGGGTTGAACTAGCAATTAATACATATTTCAATCTTGAGATATGAAACATGGATGACAAAAGGTTTTCCATCTGATGGAAATGAAACCAAGGACTTGCATGTGTTACAGTCCAAGGTATTTTGTCAGTCCAGAGGATGCTAGTGAGTGTGCAAACTTCAGAGGTCCAGCGATGGACAGAAGAGAGCAAAATGGAGTTGGAATCTTCGTGTTTTGATGAAATGGTCAAAGGAGTTTGACTTCATCAATGGGTAACGAAGATGCTTGTAATTCAAGAAAGTAAGTGGGAGCATAATAATAAAGATATAGTTCTTGGGAATTATGATTAAATTGTTAATCACTGATTCTTGGGTATTGTGAGTTAATCACAAAGATACCCGCTCGATTGCATTCTGTTGCAACTCGATGTAAGAACTACTATGGCCTGAAAGACTAGCCAGGAATGAGATTTAGGTATACACAGGGAACATAGTAAATGTTACTATACCTTCCATCGGTGTATTACCATCTGTATTTGTTTTCATGATTCATTTAGAGTTTTTACATACTCTAGCCCTTTGCATAAGGGATCTTGCAAGAAGGTTGTTCATAAGAGAACTTTTGATGTTCGAAGTTATGAATAACATAAGGGCCATGCTTTCATTATAAATGAAATGTATGTTATGAATATTGATAATAATACATTACCTCAAGATTTACTTTCAAAAATCATTTTAGAGTTTTATACACTCTAGCCCATTTGCACAATGTTTGTTGCAAGGGTGTTGTTCATAAAAGAACAATTGTTGTTCAGGATTATGAATAACATAAAGGCCATACTTCCATCATCGATGGAACGTATGTTATGAATATTGATGGTAATATGATGCATCCATAACACCGACGCTAAATGTCGCAAGACTAAAAGAATACCACACATGGGTGGCACTGCATTTGGTCACATTGGAGAAACCCGCATGGAAAATTCCATTATGATGGATTTTGAAGTCGTTTGATTTTGAATCATCTGACACTTGCAACTTTCCTCCGAAAAGAGAAGTGACTGAAATACCGTTCACAGGCCATAAGGAACGAACAACAAACTTATCGGTGATCATACATTTGATGTATGTAGTCCGATAAATGTTGCAAGTAGTGGATTTACTTTCTTCAGAAATGACTCAAGTAGATATATGGATATTTGCTTGATGAGACGTAAG
>JAAAWM010011700.1:0-96943 GCA_036873465.1 Thinopyrum obtusiflorum
GGTGATGGTGCACTAGGGGAGACGTGCTCATCATAAACACAGCTACGTTGAGTCTCTATGCATGTGTTGTCTTGGAAATCATCTTGGGGGGATGGAGGAGTAGAAACTGTAGAGGCCCTCCGTTTGGAAGGAGCACCTTTATCCGCTGCCTTGCTAACTTCCTTCCGCTTTATTGATTTTGAATTGTCAAGTAAAACCGACAAGAAAAAGCAATAAAATTCTCTCTTCAGAACCCATTCATGCATGATACTGACAATCACTACTTTGATGTAAGGCAAACACATGATACCAGGATGGAATATGTACGAAAAACAGGACGGCATGGCATGTTCACAACTGTTTGTGTAAACTAAGCAGAAACCATTCCAACAAATAAGAAGCAATGCAAGCTAGACACCACATGAAAGATGCAACCAATATGACTCTGCCAAGTTAAAAGCATCCCATCATAAATGGAATTTCAACAAATTAGAAGCAGCGCATGCTATAAATCATATGAAAGATGCAACTAATATCGCACTGCATATACTAAAGGTGTCTCGTCATATTGATTGATGCGGGATACCAAAAAAAAACAATAGTTTTATGTAAGGACATGCTTAATAGACAGATGTACTATGTACTAAATACAGGAAGGCATGTCGCATTAACAGGTATAATGTATAAGCTAAGCAGAATAGCACATGCAGTTTAACCAGGGGGGGGGGGGGGGGGGGGGGGGGGGGGGGGGGGGGGGGGGGGGGGGGGGGGGGGGGGGGGGGGGGGGGGGGGGGGGGGGGGGGGGGGGGGGGGGGGGGGGGGGGGGGGGGGGGGGGGGGGGGGGGGGGGGGGGGGGGGGGGGGGGGGGGGGGGGGGGGGGGGGGGGGGGGGGGGGGGGGGGGGGGGGGGGGGGGGGGGGGGGGGGGGGGGGGGGGGGGGGGGGGGGGGGGGGGGGGGGGGGGGGGGGGGGGGGGTCTCTCCTTGTTTCACAAAGGGTCTCTGTTAGGGAATGGACTTGTGTCTGGAGCGCAGATACAACATTGTTTTGAGCTTGCATATCTTGATCATGAGGCAGTTTGGATGAGATTGCCTTAACAACCAGCCCAGTATTACGCAGGAACGTGCTTTTGGCACTATTAGTGGACAGGTACTGACCCACTGCACCAAGAGCTGACATTGCGGTTATAGTTGCCTTGCCACCTTTAGAAGGTGGCGGTTCCACCATTTTTTCCATAGCTCGCTGAAAAGTTGAGGGTTTACATTAGTAGTACCAGAACAGAAGATATTAAGGAGGCAGCAAAACCAAACAAAATAGCTTTGGTCTATATAAAGAAACTTATTCTGGTGAACCCATGTAAAATAATAGTTGTATTTTATTGCAAAGTACATAATAAAACCAGGTTCCAAACATATGACCATGTACCATCGCTAATGTATTGTCTATTTCTTCACATTGTATTGAGGGCTAAGGATAAAGAGATGAAGTTTATAATACGGTAAGCATAGTATGACATCATTCATATCACAAAACAACTGAGAACAGGCAAACAGGCAATTGTAACGTTGTGTGGGCAAGTCCAGCACGGAACTAGATTACAGGTCAAGATCAAAGGAACATCACTCCTCTCTTTTAAACCTTGTAAGGTGCAATGATACACTAAGACAGTTGTGTATAAAATTGAAAAGAGTAATAGACATTGGCTGCAAACCATGCAGTTCAAGGCACAAGTCAGAGTAAGTAGTAGTTAAAAGGCATGAGGATTAAGGACTTACAACAGTGGCTTTGACTGGTGTAGTCATGCCCTTCTTCTTGCTGGTGTGACAGTCCTTGAAGATTTCCACAGCATTTGGTTCAGGTACTTTTTGGTCCTACGGGCTTTCCTCTGCATTTGGAACAAGTCAATATAGATCTGATAATATGGTACAGTGAAAAGAGTGAAACCGCAGCTAATTACAAGAGCCTCACAGTGTGCAATATAGCTATGAGATCCTGTCGTCTGTTGGAATTTCACTTTCGTATGGTTGGCCTTGTTCTTTGAATAGTTCACCTACAAGAAGATAGATTTGTGTGGCACAGGCGTAAATAGGACTTCAACATGTGATCTGATCACATATATATAATGTACCTGATACTTCGGATCGGACCAGTGTTTAACGAGGCCTGTCTAGTCTTCATCAGATATATTTTCCACTGGAGATGTTTGGGCAAGTTCACTGTTAGCCTTGCCTTCAAAGTGAGTTTTCCTCAAGTTATACCGATACTGTCACAGAGCAGACTTGAAATCATGGGTGCAAGCTTGTCTGGTTGCATCATCTTCGCTATCCAACTTGAACCTCATCTGTTGAAAATTATGGGAGTCTCATTATCAGCAACCTAGAAAGTATTGGACAGAGCAAGACGATATTACTTGTTTCCATACATAACCATACTTACAGATAAATGGTCCAGGAAGGTGTTGAAATGGGTTTCGTCTTTGACATTCCTGTACTGAATCCATGTTGGGAGGATACGTACATGACACCTAACAGCAACCGCTGCCTCTGATACTAACTTGGCTGACTCTGTAGCATCACGTGGCCTTTTTAAACCTGCCTCAAAACGGATCTCCATTCTTCCTCCTCTAGATTTAGTTAACCTATCGAGCATTATCCCTGATGTTTGTTTCCTCTTGCGCCTAGGTGCTAGTCCAACAACAAACATAGGAAGTGTTAGTGTACATCAAACTGTGAGATTACATATAAAGCAGCATGCAACTGTAACTTGACTCCAGCAACTACCTTCTTGCTGTTGAAGCTCACAAAGTTCATCTGATCTTGCCAACTCATCTTGTGTCAAGAGTGCTTCGGAAGTAGTGTCAGGTGGCAAGGGAGCTTGGGAACGTGCTGCTAGCTGAGTTGACCAACGAGTAAATCGTGCAGCTGGTGGTACTATGGAAGGTGTTGCAACAACTAAGGTTGTCTCTGCTTGTTTGGTGGCAGCTATTTGTTTCTGTTCGGCTTGTTCTGCAGCTCGTTTAGCACGGGATACCATGTCGGTACAATTTTTTGATGGACTTTGACCTTCTATTGCACCATCAGTACTAGCAGAATCTGCATGATTCTTCCGCTTCCCTTTCCCTGTCATTCTGTCTTGCTTCCTCTTTCTCTGTGCCATGTTAAGTCAAGCCGACAAGAAAAACGAATAACAATTTAGTTCTTCAGAACAAATTGATGCGTGGTACAGACGAACTGAACTTTGATGTTAGACAACCACATGATAGGAGGATGTAATATGTAAGAAAAATAGGACGGCATGAGATAACCAGAACTATGATATGTAAACTAAGCAGAAGACATTTCACTAAATTAGAAGCAATGCAATGGAAGGTCGACACCATATGAAAGATGCTACAAATATCGCTCTGCCAAGTTAACAGTGTCTCATCATAAATGCCATTTAAACAAATGTGAAGCAGTACAAAAAATAAATCATATGCAAGATGCAAACAACATCACACTATCAAGTTAAAGGTCTCTCGTCATTAGTGGCATTGCATATTCACAGCATTGCATATTCACAGCTTATGATGTATAAACTAAGCAGAAGGCATTTCAACAAATTAGAAGCAATGAAAGCTAGACACCATATGAAAGATGCAACGAATATCACTCTACCAAGTTAAAACTGTCTCATCATAAGTGCCATTTCAACAAATTAGTAGTACAAGCTAGAAAAGAATGTGAGATGTAACCTATATCACACTCCGAAGTCAAACGTGTCTTATGATAAGTGATTGTTGCAGGTTACACAACAGTAGTAATTTGATGTAAGAACATGGTGTGATAGACAGATGTTGTATGTTCTAGAAACAGGAACACGTGTCTTATTCAAGTATAATGTATAAAGTAAGCAGATGGAATTCAACAAAATTAGAAGCAATACAAGCTAGACATCACACATAACATGCAACCACATATAACAGTGCCAAGTTAGAGGGGGCACCGGTGATGGTGCACTAGGGGAGACGTGATCATCATAAACACAGCTACGTTGAGTGTCTATGCATGTGTTGTCTTGGAAATCATCTTGGGGGGATGGAGGAGTAGAAACTGTTGAGGCCCTCCGTTTGGAAGGAGCACCTTTATCCGCTGCCTTGCTAACTTCCTTACGCTTTATTGATTTTGAATTGTCAAGTAAAACCGACAAGAAAAAGCAATAAAATTCTCTCTTCAGAACTCATTCATGCATGATACTGACAATCACTACTTTGATGTAAGGCAAACACATGATACCAGGATGGAATATGTACGAAAAACAGGACGGCATGGCATGTTCACAACTGTTTGTGTAAACTAAGCAGAAACCATTCCAACAAAGAAGAAGCAATGCAAGCTAGACACCACATGAAAGATGCAACCAATATGACTCTGCCAAGTTAAAAGTGTCCCATCATAAATGGCATTTCAACAAATTAGAAGCAGTGCATGCTATAAATCATATCAAAGATGCAACTAATATCACACTGCATATACTGAAGGTGTCTCATCATATTAATTTATGCGGGAAACAAAAAAACAATAGTTTTATGTGAGGACATGCTAAATAGACAGATGTACTATGTACTAAAAATAGGAAGGCATGTCACATTAATAGGTATAATGTATAAACTAAGAAGAATAGCACATGTTATTTAACCAGATTAGAAGAATTACAATCTAGACACCATATGTAACATGCAACCACATATCACGCTGCCAAGTTAGAGCAAGCACCTGCGATGCTAGTGTAGGGGAAATGCGGTAATCAACTATAGAGCTACGTTCACTATCTTCATCTAGCCTTGCTGTTTCTTGAGAATCATGTGGGGAGGCTGACGCTGCATTCTTTAAATGAGGATCTTTTATCACAGTAGTCCACTGGCCTGACTGCCTCATCATAAGTGATTGATGAGGGATACACAAGAACATTAGTTTGATGTAAGAACATGGTTAATAGACAGATGTACTAGTATGCACCAAAAACAGGAAGGCGTGTCATATTCAAAGGTATAGTGTGTAAGCTAAGCAGATGCAATTTAACCAAATTGGAAGCAATACAAGCTAGACATCCGGCTGGAGTGGTGAGCATGATCATCTAGGACCTGAGAGCCTGGTGGGAGGCGGGCTACTTCGCCACCATCGTGGCTTTTTAGTTGGCTTCCAGGTGATGCATATCTGTGCTGGGCTTGTCACTGGCTCGGCCAGTGCCCTGACTAGCTATTTGTCTTCTGGTGCTCCCGGGATGGTGGTTCATGTAAAAAATATCTTTCCTTATCTTAATAAAGACCGACTTCGGCCTTTCGAATACAAACTAGACACCATATGCAACATGCAACCACATATGACACCGCAAAGTTAAAGGAAGCACCTGGGATGGTGGTTGATGGCGAGCGAGGTCATCAACTCCAGAGCTACATTTACCGTCTCCATCTGCTGACACTGCACCCTTCATAAGGCTGAAACGTGTCTGTCCTAGCCGCGTACCATGCTGAAGCGACTTCTCTCTTTTCTTTTCTGCTTCTGTCAAGGCAGCAGAGTCTGAAATACCCTTGCATAAAAACACAATAGTGAGAGTACGGATGAAGTGTGTGCAGAACTAGTGCACTGTAAAAGTAGCAGATAGCAGGTGGCTGAAAAATAAATGACAGGAGACATATGATAGCTCTACAACATTGCATGGAAAACAAAATTAGATTCTACTCCGTATGATTTTGCAATATATGAGCACTAGGATGGCTGGGAAATGCAGGTACTCCTCCAGCACACCACCACATGTGGTCCTATCAAGATAACAGTCGACTGAAAATAAATAGGTCGGTCGATTTTTTTATGAACCGTCCGATCTATAAGGAACGGGCAGATGGCCTTCGTCTACCTCCCGCCAGTCACTGTTGATGATCTTTCTCGAACCGCCAGCGACCACCGGCCCAGACTCCTGCCTCCGCCGCCCCGCCCTCCCCTCGACCTCACACCACCGCCGTGCTTGGCAGCGCCCCCAGGCCATCCCTTTAATCCCAGCCGACATCCTGATCGGGCACCAGCAGCTCTAGGCCCCACACGCCCCTAAGATAAACACCGAGGCGCTGCTTCCCCGGCGTAATAGGCGGACTAGCACCTGTTACGCTGGGGAATGCTTCCGTTAATTGGGAATCAACTGACCAGGAATTGAAATCCAGGGGGGCGATGGGCCTCTAGCTAAGGTGAAATAGTATATGAGGAGAAACCTTGTGCATCGCGAGTAACTTGGAACATCTAGTATCAAGAAGAAGCGGTCAACTAGTGTCTTTTGTGGGATGAATACCGTGCAAGCAGACACGTAAGATTTGCACGAATAAGGGAAGAGGAGTACCATTTTCGGTTGCCGGTGTGGTCGCCTCCACATGTCGCGCTGATCTTCTTCTTTTTGCTGGGGAAACCGATGTTCTGGAGGAGGGTGCAGGCTTGGACGAACCCATGGCCAAATTGTTGACTGTGTTGCCGTGGCCGTATGTCGGCGGAGGGGAAGCAGATCCGAGGCGGCAAAGGACGGCGTAGCAGGAACAGCTCTGGTGCGGTGGAGGGTGGCAAACTTGGAGCGGCAGCGGTGAGGTGCAGGACGGCGTGGTTGAACTGGCTCGGGTATGGATGGCTCAGCCTCGGCTTCAACTACTAGCCGTGGAGGGCGTTGCGGTTGAGGTTGCGGTGGACAACGACGTCGGGGTATCGGCTCCGGCATGATGGAGGAGGGCGGCGGTTGATGGGTGGAATGGGGTGGCGGACAGAGGACGTCGGGGTTTTGCGGCTGGTGGAGAGGTAGTTTTTGCGCCCACGGAGTACGAATGGGGAATCGGACGGGTGGGCGGGGGGGGGGGGGGGGGGGGGGGGGGGGGGAGAACCATGTTTCGGTCTGGGACGCGCTTGTTTTTGGCTTTTTGGAACAGAAGATGGGACACACTTGTTTGAAATTTGGGGAAAGTACAGACTTTGCCCCCTCTTAAATTTCGAACCTACTGCGGGTCGGGGGGTAGGATGGTAATCCCAGGTGTCCCAAATAGTGGGCGGGAGCGATTTCGGCCGCGCGCATATGTGCTTAGGCAGCCATTGTGAATGAATGTTTTTCGGAGGCGGTTGCGTGGCGTCTAGATGAAGCTACAAACCTACCCCGGTTTAGACCATTGGACGCCGGCCGGTAGGTTTCACGGGTCGGAGTTATTAGAAAAGTAATTTCCTTGTACTACCAAACATTGGTCTCACGCGGTTTCGGGCGAGTAGAGGCTCTTTTGGCGCTTCGTTCAAAATTTTGAAACACAAGCATTCACGTTTAGAGTACTCTTGAACTTTGAGGATTGACCTAAATAGACAACGTTAAATTTGACCTTGTATGTTTGAAAACCTCATTAAATTATCCGCTTCTTTTTGAAATTTTGACACTTGAAAATACTATAACTATGATTATTTTGGAATGGAGGAGCTAAATTTGAATCTATTTTGTACACGACTACATATGCTATTATGTACAAAATTAGAGCAAAGATTGGTGCCCCCATAATTTAGGTATGATTTACAAATGCCATGATATCAAATTCAAATAATTGAATGGACTTCATGTTGAATTCAATTTTTTTAAACCACCTTAAGTTGAATTCAAATGTATGCTAGTTCATAGGTAGCTATTTATAATGTTCATTGTGAAACTTTCGTATGTATAATGTGCTTTACACACACAACATGAACTATACTCATGTTTATATTCGATTGCTAAAGCGATGCATTGTCGGGAGTTCAAAATACTAACTATGTGGATCAATTGTGTCAAATAATAACATAGACATGCTCAAATTCGATAGAATCTAGATGTCTGATGGATCAATGACCGTTCCTTATGCGAATTGCAAATATGACGATCCCATCCTAATATTTGGATACAATTTATATCTTTAATCAATGTGTACAGCAGTCTTTTACGTGTAGTTTCACTCTCCATCGGTGGTCTCTCACACATGCTCACACACTCTCTCCCGAGGTGTCTTTCTCGCACACATGCTCTCGATATAACCCTCCCTCCCTCTCGTAACCATTTATGACTGTTTTCACTAACCTTTATCACAAGCACTCTTCCTCTCGCAAGCATACACACGCACAATCCCCATCGACCCTTTCTATATACATAGACCTGCCTACGTGTCTCCTGTACGCACATTATCTTTAGGCCTGTCTCTCACGCATTGTCTCACACCTCTCTTCCTAATCGACGAGTATGATTCTAGCAGAGCATTCTATAGGATGCCCCTTAAAGTTAGGTTGGATGAATAGTAATATCAAAGATAAAGGGGTTACCTTAGTCCGAGAACCTAGGGTAACAAATCCTAGCCGGCTTTGTCAGTGGACATATAGTCCTTCACAATTATGCTATCTTTGTCTTGTACGACTAGTCATCCATGGGTCTCCCTAAATGCGTCAAGGGCCGACCAATGTGGCGCAGGACGGAACCGAACGAAGGGCCTCACCTCGACCCACCGGACCTCACGCGGTGACACATCCTTTGCCCCCACGTCTCGTTATCTTCTCACACCCACACATACCAACACAGACACCACACACAAAAATATATTCTCCTGGTGCCTCTATCCACTCCCCCCTTGCATATACACACTCAAGGGAATCTCTCGCCGTGACGTCATATTCGTCTCTCTCTCTCTAGACCACTCTCATTTCTCATGCTATCTCTCCCATGCCCCCCCCCCGCCGGCCCCTCTATCCATGCCTCTCTCGAATACGTAATACACACGCATACCTCTCTAGGCCCTGCCAAATGCATCAAGTACACATTCACACATGTTACATCACGTACCCCATTGATCTAAAAAGCCCTCTCTTCACGTTTATTTCGCATACAACATTCCTTTTGAATAAAGTGTAGCCAAAAAATATATTTTAGTATTTCTACATATATACAACTTTACAAAGTTATATGGAGGAGTATGAACGCTTGCATTGCATGGTGCCCACAATGATATTTATTCCGCACTGTGAATTTGTATATTTTTATACTATATATAAAGTTAGTCATAATAAAGAGAAACGAAGAGCATCTCTCTCTCCATTGCATACCCCCCCTCTACGGCCCTTTCACGTACGCACACAAACTATCTCCAGGTCCTCTAAAAGTAAGCCCCCAGCACATTCACGCATGTTTCATCTTTCTCTCGCGATATATACAGTGATGATCATTGTATTTGAAGCGAAAGCACGATACATACATTGGACTTTAGAATTGTAACACCCTGGATTTTGCCCATTTTCTTTTTCTTTGATTTTGGTCCGGATTTGTTTTTCTGTGACATAGTAGTTTTGCAACCCGAAGGGATCACCCTTCATTTTTCTTTCTGAGTGGCTTGCCAACTCCAAAAGCATCCCAAGACCCTGCCATATCCATCTTGGACCAATCCCAATATATTTTTCCTGGGAATATTCCTTTTTCTATTAAAGGAATAACCCTGTTTGCCCTGAGTTGTGAAGCAACTCACATTTCCATCATTCCAAAAATTCCCAAATAATTCTCATAAATCCTTTGGGACATATCTTCCTCAGATATGTCAAAATATTCCTTGCCATGTCCAAAAATAATTCACAAATAATCTTTTTCCTATTCAGCCCTAAATGGCAGTTTGTGAAGGAAGTGCTATTTATATTTGCTTGTTTGGTCCCAAACTTTTTGGGCATTCTTTCCTATCCATATCATTGCCACATACCAAAATTAAACTTTATTTGGATATTAAATCTCCCTTGGCTAATTTCCAAAGTTTCTGGTCAACTGGAAGCTTTGTGAAGCAAGTGTTAGCTAGGAGTATCCAAATGAGTTGAAATTTTGCAATCATCTTCATATGCTCAATTCATGACTCTCCACCAAGTTTCAACCCTATCAAATCATCTATATGACCATAGCATCAAATCTTAGATTCTGGTCAGATTTTCACATTGTGAAGCAACTATATTTTATATTGCTCCATAATTGCTGAAAATTTACCAGAGTATTCTCCTACCTATATAACACCTCTCCACCAAATTTGGGCTCAATCTATTTAGCCAATTTCTCCCAAGAATTCCATCAAGTTTCTGTCCAGAGAAGTGCTGTATGAAGGAAGTACCATTTTGGCTTGGCCAAATGGCATGAAATTTTTATGGCACTCTCATATGACCAAATCATCCTTCCATGTTTATTTTCAGCCCAATTCATCACTCCTAGTGAGTGCTTCTTCCTGTTTTTGATTCTAGACCAGATTAAGTGGTTGTAAAGCAACTATATTAATTAGTGGTCCAAATCCCTTCATAATTAACAGGACTCTTGTCCCTTCTACCCTAAACCTCCCAGACATCTCGTTTTGACCTTATTTTCTCTCTGTTCATCGCAGTGGTGTGGTCAAGTTTGCTGCAGCAAACTTCAGATGACCACTCCCATCTATCCACAGTTCCTTTCATCGATCCATCACCTCCCTAAGACTATGCATTGGAAGGACTACACACTGGACATGGTTTGGCATCATGTTGGGCGTGGAAACGCCATGGCCACATGGTGACTATGTGGCTGGCATACCATCCAGCGTGCTCCGGGGATGAGACCCCTCGGCCTCGTCGCGTTCCTTCTCCCCCTCGCCACCTAGCTATGTCCAGGAGGTTCGTCTCGTCGTCGCCCTCGCTCTGGAACCCTCTCCCTCTCCGGATTCGTCCTCTGCACGCCACGGCGATCGCCGCCGTCATCCTGTTCCTCCCGTGACCGAGCCGTCACGTCTCCTCCATTGGCTCCTTCTTTCCCGAGCTGTCGCGCCGCGTTTAATGATCGTCAGGTCGGCCGCTCCATGACGCCGCGCGCCAGCCTGAGCCATCATCTCCGTGCTCCAGTGTGCGGCTAAGGGGGGGGGGGGGGGGGGGGGGGGGGGGGGGGGGGGGGGGGGGGGGGGGGGGGGGGGGGGGGGGGGGGGGGGGGGGGGGGGGGGGGGGGGGGGGGGGGGGGGGGGGGGGGGGGGGGGGGGGGGGGGGGGGGGGGGGGGGGGGGGGGGGGGGGGGGGGGGGGGGGGGGGGGGGGGGGGGGGGGGGGGGGGGGGGGGGGGGGGGGGGGGGGGGGGGGGGGGGGGGGGGGGGGGGGGGGGGGGGGGGGGGGGGGGGGGGGGGGGGGGGGGGGGGGGGGGGGGGGGGGGGGGGGGGGGGGGGGGGGGGGGGGGGGGGGGGGGGGGGGGGGGGGGGGGGGGGGGGGGGGGGGGGGGGGGGGGGGGGGGGGGGGGGGGGGGGGGGGGGGGGGGGGGGGGGGGGGGGGGGGGGGGGCAAGAGATTCCATTCCCATGAGTGTGTATATGCAAGGGGGAGGGAATAGAGGCACCAGGAGAAATTTTCTGTGTGTGTGGTGTTTATGTTGGTATGTGTGGGTGTGGGAAGATAATGAGACGTGGGGGCAGAGGGTGTGTCACCGCGTGAGGTCTGGTGGGTCAAGGTGAGGCCCTTCGTTCGGTTCCGTCCTGCGCCACATTGGTCGGCCCGTGACGCATTTAGGAAGACCCATGGATGACTAGTCGTACAAGACAAAAATAGCAGAATTGTGAAGGACTCTGTGTCCACTGCCAAAGCCGGCTAGGATTTTTAACCCTAGGTTCTCGGACTAAGGTAACCCCTTTATCTCTGATATTACTATTCATCCAACCTAACTTTAAGGGGCATCCTACAGAATGCTCTGCTAGAATCATACTCGTCGATTAGGAAGAGAGGCGTGAGACAATGCGTGAGAGACAGGCGTAAAGAGAATGTGCGTACATGAGACACGTAGGCAGGTCCATGTATATAGAAAGGGTCGATGAGGATTGTGCGTGTGTATGTTTGCGAGAGGAAGAGTGCTTGTGATAAAGGTTAGTGAAAACAGTTGTAAATGGTTATGAGAGAGAGGGAGGGTTATATCTAGAGCATGTGTGCGAGAAAGACACCTCGGGAGAGAGTGTGTGAGCATGTGTGAGAGACCACCGATGGAGAGTAAAACTACACGTAAAAGACTACTCTACACATTGATTAAATATATAAATTGTATCCAAATATTAGGATGGGATCATGATATTTGCAATTCGCGGGGGGGGGGGGGGGGGGGGGGGGGGGGGGGGGGGGGGGGGGGGGGGGGGGGGGGGGGGGGGGGGGGGGGGGGGGGGGGGGGGGGGGGGGGGGGGGGGGGGGGGGGGGGGGGGGGGGGGGGGGGGGGGGGGGGGGGGGGGGGGGGGGGGGGGGGGGGGGGGGGGGGGGGGGGGGGGGGGGGGGGGGGGGGGGGGGGGGGGGGGGGGGGGGGGGGGGGGGGGGGGGGGGGGGGGGGGGGGGGGGGGGGGGGGGGGGGGGGGGGGGGGGGGGGGGGGGGGGGGGGGGGGGGGGGGGGGGGGGGGGGGGGGGGGGGGGGGGGGGGGGGGGGGGGGGGGGGGGGGGGGGGGGGGGGGGGGGGGGGGGGGGGGGGGGGGGGGGGGGGGGGGGGGGGGGGGGGGGGGGGGGGGGGGGGGGGGGGGGGGGGGGGGGGGGGGGGGGGGGGGGGGGGGGGGGGGGGGGGGGGGGGGGGGGGGGGGGGGGGGGGGGGGGGGGGGGGGGGGGGGGGGGGGGGGGGGGGGGGGGGGGGGGGGGGGGGGGGGGGGGGGGGGGGGGGGGGGGGGGGGGGGGGGGGGGGGGGGGGGGGGGGGGGGGGGGGGGGGGGGGGGGGGGGGGGGGGGGGGGGGGGGGGGGGGGGGGGGGGGGGGGGGGGGGGGGGGGGGGGGGGGGGGGGGGGGGGGGGGGGGGGGGGGGGGGGGGGGGGGGGGGGGGGGGGGGGGGGGGGGGGGGGGGGGGGGGGGGGGGGGGGGGGGGGGGGGGGGGGGGGGGGGGGGGGGGGGGGGGGGGGGGGGGGGGGGGGGGGGGGGGGGGGGGGGGGGGGGGGGGGGGGGGGGGGGGGGGGGGGGGGGGGGGGGGGGGGGGGGGGGGGGGGGGGGGGGGGGGGGGGGGGGGGGGGGGGGGGGGGGGGGGGGGGGGGGGGGGGGGGGGGGGGGGGGGGGGGGGGGGGGGGGGGGGGGGGGGGGGGGGGGGGGGGGGGGGGGGGGGGGGGGGGGGGGGGGGGGGGGGGGGGGGGGGGGGGGGGGGGGGGGGGGGGGGGGGGGGGGGGGGGGGGGGGGGGGGGGGGGGGGGGGGGGGGGGGGGGGGGGGGGGGGGGGGGGGGGGGGGGGGGGGGGGGGGGGGGGGGGGGGGGGGGGGGGGGGGGGGGGGGGGGGGGGGGGGGGGGGGGGGGGGGGGGGGGGGGGGGGGGGGGGGGGGGGGGGGGGGGGGGGGGGGGGGGGGGGGGGGGGGGGGGGGGGGGGGGGGGGGGGGGGGGGGGGGGGGGGGGGGGGGGGGGGGGGGGGGGGGGGGGGGGGGGGGGGGGGGGGGGGGGGGGGGGGGGGGGGGGGGGGGGGGGGGGGGGGGGGGGGGGGGGGGGGGGGGGGGGGGGGGGGGGGGGGGGGGGGGGGGGGGGGGGGGGGGGGGGGGGGGGGGGGGGGGGGGGGGGGGGGGGGGGGGGGGGGGGGGGGGGGGGGGGGGGGGGGGGGGGGGGGGGGGGGGGGGGGGGGGGGGGGGGGGGGGGGGGGGGGGGGGGGGGGGGGGGGGGGGGGGGGGGGGGGGGGGGGGGGGGGGGGGGGGGGGGGGGGGGGGGGGGGGGGGGGGGGGGGGGGGGGGGGGGGGGGGGGGGGGGGGGGGGGGGGGGGGGGGGGGGGGGGGGGGGGGGGGGGGGGGGGGGGGGGGGGGGGGGGGGGGGGGGGGGGGGGGGGGGGGGGGGGGGGGGGGGGGGGGGGGGGGGGGGGGGGGGGGGGGGGGGGGGGGGGGGGGGGGGGGGGGGGGGGGGGGGGGGGGGGGGACCTCACGCGGTGACACACCCTCTGCCCCCACGTCTCGTTATCTTCTCACACACACACATACCAACACAGACACCACACACAAAAAATATATTCTCCTGGTGCGTCTATCCACTCCCCCCTTGCATATACACACTCAAGGGAATCTCTCGCCGTGACGTCATATTCGTCTCTCTCTCTCTAGACCACTCTCATTTCTCGTGCTATCTCTCCCACACCACCCCTTGTCGGCCCCTCTATCCATGCCTCTCTCGAATACGTAATACACACACATACCTCTCTAGGCCCTGCCAAATGCATCAACTACACATTCACACATGTTACATCACGTACCCCATTGATCTAAAAAGCCCTCTCTTCACGTTTATTTCGCATACAACATTCCTTTTGAATAAAGTGTGGCCAAAAAAATACTTTAGAATTTCTACATATATACAACATTACAAAGTTATATGGAGGAGTATGAACGCTTGCATTGCATGGTGCCCACAATGATATTTATTCCGCACTGTGAATTTGTATATTTTTATACTATATATAAAGTTAGTCATAATAAAGAGAAACGAAGAACATCTCTCTCTCCATCGCATACCCCCCCCCTCTACGCCCCTTTCACGTACGCACACAAACTATCTCCAGATCCTCTAAAAGTAAGCCCCCAGCACACATTCACGCATGTTTCATCTTTCTCTCATGATATATACAGTGACGATCATTGTATTTGAAGCGAAAGCATGATACGTACATTGGACTACAGAATCCACTCATTACGGTCACCATTTACGTTTTGTGGTTATTATACAGTCACGGGCTCACCGTACAACTCTGTATTTGCTCAAGACATGACTAGTTGACCAGTTAAATGCTCCACGTGGCACCTCTAGTGTTGCATCACATTATCTCACTACCATCGGGCCCACCTGTCGGCTTGTATCTACTCTACATCTACACTCTTATAAAATACTAGCAAGATGCCCATGCGTTGCACGGAACATCAAGATGCATTTGTATGAGTAGTTTATCTTGTGGGAGAAAAGGATGAACAAGGGAAGGCCTTATTTGCAAGTGTCGAGAGGGGTGTGGGTATCTTTTTGCAAAATTGCCATAGTTTCCTTCCTATCCATCAGATATAGATCGGACGGCCTATATTGCAGGATGGCAGGCACACGATCATCACTGACTATGCTTTTTATAAGAGTAGGGATAAAATACACTCTTATAAAAAAACAGAGTTGGTGATGATGGTGTGCCTGCCATCCTGCAATATAGGCCGTGGGGGGGGGGGGGGGGGGGGGGGGGGGGGGGGGGGGGGGGGGGGGGGGGGGGGGGGGGGGGGGGGGGGGGGGGGGGGGGGGGGGGGGGGGGGGGGGGGGGGGGGGGGGGGGGGGGGGGGGGGGGGGGGGGGGGGGGGGGGGGGGGGGGGGGGGGGGGGGGGGGGGGGGGGGGGGGGGGGGGGGGGGGGGGGGGGGGGGGGGGGGGGGGGGGGGGGGGGGGGGGGGGGGGGGGGGGGGGGGGGGGGGGGGGGGGGGGGGGGGGGGGGGGGGGGGGGGGGGGGGGGGGGGGGGGGGGGGGGGGGGGGGGGGGGGGGGGGGGGGGGGGGGGGGGGGGGGGATACACACACGCACGCATGCACACGAACTGCATGCACGCAACACTCACACGAAAACATGCACCCACGCACGCACGCAACACTCACACGTACACACGCAGCCACGCACGCACGCAACACTCACACGCACACACACACGCATGCATGCACACACCAGTACACCACACGACCAACACACACTCTCACGCTCAAGTGCTCAACCTACACGCGCATGCGCACACATCAGGCCCTGACAGACACATACACAACCAGGTGATTCCCGTGCACGGGGTGGAGTCTTGTCGCGCCTGCGTAAATTTGTGTTTATCTGACCTTTTCCCTATGCGAACTGACAGGTGGGACCCACAAGGAACGTGGTCAATTTAACTAGTCAACATGGTGCCACGCAGACTATTTGGCCGGTCAACAGAGTGCAATCCGATGCTGAACCGTGAGCAAGTGACCGTATAATCACCGCAAAACGTATATAGTGACCGTAATCAACTTATTCTGAAGTTCGGTGAACGTATTACGCTTTTCTCTCTGTAGGCCCTCCAAAACTACATCTCTACACGTTCTCGCATGTTACATCTAACAACTATGTAATACAGCACTACTACTACACTCTAACACAATAAATCATATGTGTTTTTAGTTTTACTAGATACCATATTGTTACTTAATTATTCAGTTTGCATACATTAAAATTGCCTTTGAAATGTATGGCCAGTATCATATACCGCGCGGGAAAAATCCCGCCCTTTCCTGTTTAATCGGGTTTGTATCGATGGATCGTGCGAAACAGCAAAACTATAGTACTATATACAGTACAAGTGACAGTTCACTGGGCCATCGTAAGAGTGGAGCGCTCGCTTTCATAAATCTTCTAGTCCCTTTCGCCGACATGTGGGGCATCAAGCTACCGGGTCCACGTGCCATACCGGAATACAGTGCAGAGCAGCCGGGGTGAAGCACCCAGTCATGGCGCCGGCGTAGTAATGAGCAATGAGGCGTCAAATCACAAAGCTGCACCTTTCCCGCAGTTAAGTTGGAGGGACGAAGTAATAATGCTAAAAAAAGAAGTTGGAGGGACGAAGCAAACCATCATTTCACTCGTTGCTGAGTCCGCTTCTCCCTCATCTTCTTCAAGTTAACCACGTGTTGCTTCTGCCGTTGTTCTGCCTCATGTGGGAAGCGGATTGGCTTGGTAAAGCACTGACACGTGGGACCGCATGTTAGCAAACCGCCAGGACAACGTCCTCTAAAAATAAGAAACCTCCCCCACCATCCGCGCGGCAAAATCACCTCCTTTTTACTAATCTTGATTCTATAATTTTTAGATCAATATAATTGAGATTTGTATAGATAGCACACAGGAGCAAAACCAAGTGGTACGGTTAAGGGCATCCACAATGTGTAGCCAAATGTGAAAATAGCTTTTGGCATCGTGGGAACCATTGTGGATGGTGTTGCCAAAGCCAAAAGGATGGAACCAAAGCTCCCTGATTGATTGATTGATTGAAGGAATAGAAAAATGCAACGTCTCTCCTCTTTCTCCCGTGCTTGGACGCATGTACAGTATAGAGGACAGAGTCTACTCCCCTGTCCCTTCTGTCACAAATCACAAAGCAGTGAGGCATCAAATCACAAAGCACAGACGAAGCAACCATCATTTCACTCTTCGCTGACTCCGCTTCTCCATCGTCTTCTTCGAGAAACCATCTCACCGCACTAAGCTAGACGGACGACGCTATTGTGTACGAGTTGTACTAGTACATTTACGCGTCCTTTGGTTCAACGGACTTCCTGGATGCAAATAAGGCGGTTGTCTCGGCTTGCAGGCGGCACTTGCGAACGACTTACCGTGGTCTCCCTCAATGGTGTTCTCCGTCGAACGCACTTCACCAAACCACAACGTTCGAGATATCGTCGACGTCACCGCAATGGGGAAGGAAGTGGGGGGGGGGGGGGGGGGGGGGGGGGGGGAGGCCAGTATATCAAAATTACAATTTGCAAAAGGCCACTAACACTAATCGAGGTAAAATTGATGGGGTTTGCCTCGTACTAGCAACCAAGGACATTAATATCCCCTGCATGCATGCGGAAGTGAGAAGGTTGGTTTGCATGGCGCTACATTAATCAAGCGATGAGGAGTGAGATGGTTAGCTCTTTGGGCTTTGGAGAAAAAAATACGCATTAATTGACACGTGAAACGAGGATTTGTATCGATTAATCCCGCGATGGAAAACCCCGCCTTTCTTTTTTAACACTAGTACTCCTAGTACGTAGTACGTACTTATCCTGTTTGGGTCTAGGCCTTGCATTGCCATACTTTGCCACACATTTTTGCCAAGCTTGCCTAAAGTTTTCAAAATGAAAAGGAGGTACACTTGTGCACGGCTATCGCGCTCGCACCGCACCCTCACACGGTCGCTCCTGCACGCCGCGGTCGCACCGCACCCTCACACAGTCGCTCCTGCATGCCGCAAACCCAACCAAGGGAATGCACCCTCACTGACACGTGTTGTCGCATGTGAACAAACCAAACTCAGCCATCCTACCGCTGACACATAATTTTCGTTCATAGAGTATGTTTATCCAACCGCATGTTGGGGAGTATCCGTATGGCCCGTGCGGTGGTCTGTTGGGGAAGAAGAAGAGGTGAGGAAGAAGGGTTAGGAGACGTAGGATATTCATCCATCCGCCTGAAATGGTAGACTGACCCAAGTCAGGCGATTTGCATAACAATATATGTTTTTACACAGCAAAAGATCCATAAAAACAACAACAAAAAGAAAAACTATCATTGCTCGCGGAACGAGACGGCCTCGTCGTCTTTGGCTGGCGGCGCGAACCAGCCGTAGCTGCCGACGTGTGTCTCCGCACTGTGGTTGTCCTCGGCCTCCAGCTACTCATTCACGCGGAGCGTGCGGGCACTCTGCACGGATGAGAGCACCGCCCGGTTCAAGTCGAGGACGTCCGGTTCCGCCTATGGGAGGGCCTCAATGGCAGCGGCATCCGCGCGCTCCGCGTCGAGTCGAGCCTCTGCCGCCCAGTTCAAGTCCAGGGCGTCCGGTTCTGCCTGCAGGAGGGCTTCGATGAGAGTGGCATCCGCGCGCTCCACGTCGAGTTGAGCCTCGGCCACCCGGTTCAAGTCCAGGACGTCCGGTTCTGCCTGCAGGAGGGCCTCGATGGCAGCGGCATCCGCGCGCTCCGCCTCAAGTTGAGCCTCCGCCGTCCGGTTCACATCCACGACATCCGGTTCCGCCTGCAGGAGAGCCTCGATGCCAGCGGCTTGAGCGCGCTCCGCGTCGAGTTGAGCCTCTGCCTCCCGGTCCTCCTTTAGTATCGCCAGGTTGAACCGCTGGTCCGCCTGCACCATGGGGGACTCGGACGCCGGCACGAAGTCGACGTCCATCGTCTCATACCCATCAGGGATCTTCTGCGCCGTGACCTCCGCCATGAACATTGGATCGGCTTCCTCCTCCTCGTAGCTTGGCTCTAGAGAACTCGGGGATTGGCCCACCGCAAAGAAAGCTTGGGAACGGAGGTCTGTGGCGCCGACCGCCGCCGCGATTTCTGTGCGGCGCTCCGGCGTCAGCATCTTGTAGTACGTGATCTTGCGGCGCACCATGGCTTTCCGGTGAACTAGGGGACGCTTGATGCGGGCTAGGGGATCGAAAGGTGGGGGAAGGGGCTGGAGATTAGGTGTGGTTTTAGGGCAGTGGCTGGCGTAGGCCGAGCAGCGAAGGTTCTGGTGTGAATAGTGGTTCCGGTGACGACCGGTCAATCGGTTTTGACTGTACATCGCTCTTGTCGCGTTCGCATTGCAGCCCAGCACGCCGGACCCTCCACGTCGCTCACCGAATGGAATGCGCTTCGTCTTGCATTTTTGCTCGCTTGTGGGACCGCAAATGAGAGCAAACCGACGTCCCTCCCCCTCCCCCGCCCGCGTCATTTTATGCGGAGTAAATAAAAACAGAGGGAGTATACTACGGATGAGGATCCCCTGACGTGGCCGAACCCATTGAGTAACTGACATGCGGGGCCTAGCAAGCCTGGGGTCCGCCAGTAAGTGACCGAAAGGGAGGGTAAGGCAGGGATACCTACGTCAGATGATCCACTTCCACTACTACTCCCTCCTTCCATTTACAATACAGGGCCTAATGCATTTTTCGAGGCTAACTTTGACCAAATGTTAGAGTAATAATATATGACATGCAACTTACACAAAGCATACGGTCAAATTCGTATGTGAAAGGAGCTTCCAATGATATATTTTTCACATTATACATCTCATGTACTATTAATCTTGTCAATAGTCAAATGCGGTTTTGAAAAACGCATTAGAGCATGGTTAATAATATGGCCAGTTGATGGCTATAAGGAACTGCCATGTCATCTATAGCCATCATCTATTATATGCACTCATACAGTAGTGTGGGCTATAAGGTTGGCTATTTCCTGCAAAAAAAATTATAAGGTTGGCTATTGTATTAGTACTTTTTTCCATCTCCTCTCCATCTCTTTCTTCATATTTATTGTATTTAACTAGGAATGCGTATATAGCTAGGTTCTTGCATGAGAGCTCACTCCCCTTACTTTTTCACATCTCTCTCCTCCACATAGGCCCTATATAAATGGAAGGAGGGAGTACTACTATGAGCACTGCATACTCTAGTACAGATGTTGTCAGTACTCCACTAGTACTATTGGACAGGGAGCTTAAAAAAAGTTACTATTGGACTGGCTATACGTGGCGAAATCCTAGAAGGAAGAGCATGCGCGAGAACAAGCACATTCACGTGGTTGAAAACAAATTGGAAACCATCTCGAGTACAAATCTAGGAGTACGTATGAATCTAACAATATTGATTGGGTGTTGTTGAATGTTGATACTTTTTTTTATCAAAGTAGAGATACTTTGACTACACATAAAACTTATATGTAAACTAGAAAGGATAGGAGGGAGTATATTGTACGTTCAAAAACGAAACAAACATTGAATACCCTTTATATATGATTTGCGGATGCTATGATCACTGGTTCAAAATTTTGAATCCGCCTTAGGTATCACACATGCCCCCACTCGTTCTCTCTCGATTTCATCTCGGGGTCTGGAGATCGATTGAAAGAGGACTAGGGTGGGTACAATACGTTCGTTTCACTTATGAACGTACAATATACTCCCTCTGATCCCCATAGCCCCCCCCGGGGGGGGGGGGGGGGGGGTCATTTCTATCATAGAAACAGACCAAACCTTTATCTCCTTGCACGACACACAATTGATCTCTGAACATCAATCGATCTCGTCAACATGTGTCGGGGCATGAACCGAATGGGATGTCAAAACTAAGATGCGAAGCGACACGTAGTGGAGGCAAAGTGAAACTTTAAACGAACCATTTGTTTGTATGCATGTCGGACAAATTACAAAACATTGGAAATACAAGCATGGTCTAGGCCCACATGCGAATGATACTCGGCGGAATGTTCAAATGAGGCATGCGGGAGGATGGACTCGACCGGAGGGCGACATGATCGATGGAGAAGAGGGTTTGAGAGGAATGAGAAATAAGCAAATGCCACATGATTATACTTGAACGGCTCAAATAAACAATAAGTTGTCTCGCTTGGCCTACATAGTGAAAGGCCTAATGCACAACGCGGAGCACTGACGCTCGAATATGGCCGAGAAAACAGGGAAACCGACATGTGGGGCACACCTGTCGGGACGACGTAGCGCAGACTAGTCCAATGGAGGAGCTGGCCCACGACCTCCTCGCCACCGGCAACCGTTCATGTGGGTCATGGGGGCCAACAACGTGGCGCAGCTCCAGCATCGCCTCTGGACACGGCGACCGCGGTGAGCGACACGCTCATCGTCACTAGACACGGTCGGTTTCAGTGTGCCGAGGGTGGCGTTAGTGCTTTGGCACGACCAACAGTATGTTTGGTTTGTGCCCAAGGTTGCCCCGTCAAAGCATTGGGTAGCCAAAATTTTGGTTGAGGTTTTGGTTGCCCATGATTTGGCCGACATTGGCAAGAAAAATGAACTAGAGTTGGCTAGAGTTCATTGGCATGCCAAAAAAATGGCAACCATCCAAACAAAGACCAATCTTTGGGTCATGACCAAAATTTTGGTAAGGTGCACTTTGGCCACAATCCAAACACACCCCAACACCCGGCTCGTCGAGGATGCACGGGGCGCCAGGACGCGTCCGTGGAGTGGTGTAGCACGGCCAACTGCATCCTCAGGACTTGAGACCATGCCGGGTCATCTTGCTTTTTCAATGACATGCGTTGATCGCATGTGAGAAAAGGGCATCTCCAACGTTGCCACGACCACAGCTGAGTACCCTGGCACACCAAAAACCCTCGTCCCTCGCGCCATCGCACGGTGCATTCCAAGCCGGCGTCAGCTGCCTGCATTCATGCCATCCGTCCGTATGCCGTCGTTAAGAGGCTCGGTGCCCGAGGAACCAACTCCGGCGACTTAATGACGCACCAGGACGCTTGGCCTGGGGGGGGGGGGGGGGGGGGGGGGGGGGGGGGGGGGGGGGGGGGGGGGGGGGGGGGGGGGGGGGGGGGGGGGGGGGGGGGGGGGGGGGGGGGGGGGGGGGGGGGGGGGGGGGGGGGGGGGGGGGGGGGGGGGGGGGGGGGGGGGGGGGGGGGGGGGGGGGGGGGGGGGGGGGGGGGGGGGGGGGGGGGGGGGGGGGGGGGGGGGGGGGGGGGGGGGGGGGGGGGGGGGGGGGGGGGGGGGGGGGGGGGGGGGGGGGGGGGGGGGGGGGGGGGGGGGGGGGGGGGGGGGGGGGGGGGGGGGGGGGGGGGGGGGGGGGGGGGGGGGGGGGGGGGGGGGGGGGGGGGGGGGGGGGGGGGGGGGGGGGGGGGGGGGGGGGGGGGGGGGGGGGGGGGGGGGGGGGGGGGGGGGGGGGGGGGGGGGGGGGGGGGGGGGGGGGGGGGGGGGGGGGGGGGGGGGGGGGGGGGGGGGGGGGGGGGGGGGGGGGGGGGGGGGGGGGGGGGGGGGGGGGGGGGGGGGGGGGGGGGGGGGGGGGGGGGGGGGGGGGGGGGGGGGGGGGGGGGGGGGGGGGGGGGGGGGGGGGGGGGGGGGGGGGGGGGGGGGGGGGGGGGGGGGGGGGGGGGGGGGGGGGGGGGGGGGGGGGGGGGGGGGGGGGGGGGGGGGGGGGGGGGGGGGGGGGGGGGGGGGGGGGGGGGGGGGGGGGGGGGGGGGGGGGGGGGGGGGGGGGGGGGGGGGGGGGGGGGGGGGGGGGGGGGGGGGGGGGGGGGGGGGGGGGGGGGGGGGGGGGGGGGGGGGGGGGGGGGGGGGGGGGGGGGGGGGGGGGGGGGGGGGGGGGGGGGGGGGGGGGGGGGGGGGGGGGGGGGGGGGGGGGGGGGGGGGGGGGGGGGGGGGGGGGGGGGGGGGGGGGGGGGGGGGGGGGGGGGGGGGGGGGGGGGGGGGGGGGGGGGGGGGGGGGGGGGGGGGGGGGGGGGGGGGGGGGGGGGGGGGGGGGGGGGGGGGGGGGGGGGGGGGGGGGGGGGGGGGGGGGGGGGGGGGGGGGGGGGGGGGGGGGGGGGGGGGGGGGGGGGGGGGGGGGGGGGGGGGGGGGGGGGGGGGGGGGGGGGGGGGGGGGGGGGGGGGGGGGGGGGGGGGGGGGGGGGGGGGGGGGGGGGGGGGGGGGGGGGGGGGGGGGGGGGGGGGGGGGGGGGGGGGGGGGGGGGGGGGGGGGGGGGGGGGGGGGGGGGGGGGGGGGGGGGGGGGGGGGGGGGGGGGGGGGGGGGGGGGGGGGGGGGGGGGGGGGGGGGGGGGGGGGGGGGGGGGGGGGGGGGGGGGGGGGGGGGGGGGGGGGGGGGGGGGGGGGGGGGGGGGGGGGGGGGGGGGGGGGGGGGGGGGGGGGGGGGGGGGGGGGGGGGGGGGGGGGGGGGGGGGGGGGGGGGGGGGGGGGGGGGGGGGGGGGGGGGGGGGGGGGGGGGGGGGGGGGGGGGGGGGGGGGGGGGGGGGGGGGGGGGGGGGGGGGGGGGGGGGGGGGGGGGGGGGGGGGGGGGGGGGGGGGGGGGGGGGGGGGGGGGGGGGGGGGGGGGGGGGGGGGGGGGGGGGGGGGGGGGGGGGGGGGGGGGGGGGGGGGGGGGGGGGGGGGGGGGGGGGGGGGGGGGGGGGGGGGGGGGGGGGGGGGGGGGGGGGGGGGGGGGGGGGGGGGGGGGGGGGGGGGGGGGGGGGGGGGGGGGGGGGGGGGGGGGGGGGGGGGGGGGGGGGGGGGGGGGGGGGGGGGGGGGGGGGGGGGGGGGGGGGGGGGGGGGGGGGGGGGGGGGGGGGGGGGGGGGGGGGGGGGGGGGGGGGGGGGGGGGGGGGGGGGGGGGGGGGGGGGGGGGGGGGGGGGGGGGGGGGGGGGGGGGGGGGGGGGGGGGGGGGGGGGGGGGGGGGGGGGGGGGGGGGGGGGGGGGGGGGGGGGGGGGGGGGGGGGGGGGGGGGGGGGGGGGGGGGGGGGGGGGGGGGGGGGGGGGGGGGGGGGGGGGGGGGGGGGGGGGGGGGGGGGGGGGGGGGGGGGGGGGGGGGGGGGGGGGGGGGGGGGGGGGGGGGGGGGGGGGGGGGGGGGGGGGGGGGGGGGGGGGGGGGGGGGGGGGGGGGGGGGGGGGGGGGGGGGGGGGGGGGGGGGGGGGGGGGGGGGGGGGGGGGGGGGGGGGGGGGGGGGGGGGGGGGGGGGGGGGGGGGGGGGGGGGGGGGGGGGGGGGGGGGGGGGGGGGGGGGGGGGGGGGGGGGGGGGGGGGGGGGGGGGGGGGGGGGGGGGGGGGGGGGGGGGGGGGGGGGGGGGGGGGGGGGGGGGGGGGGGGGGGGGGGGGGGGGGGGGGGGGGGGGGGGGGGGGGGGGGGGGGGGGGGGGGGGGGGGGGGGGGGGGGGGGGGGGGGGGGGGGGGGGGGGGGGGGGGGGGGGGGGGGGGGGGGGGGGGGGGGGGGGGGGGGGGGGGGGGGGGGGGGGGGGGGGGGGGGGGGGGGGGGGGGGGGGGGGGGGGGGGGGGGGGGGGGGGGGGGGGGGGGGGGGGGGGGGGGGGGGGGGGGGGGGGGGGGGGGGGGGGGGGGGGGGGGGGGGGGGGGGGGGGGGGGGGGGGGGGGGGGGGGGGGGGGGGGGGGGGGGGGGGGGGGGGGGGGGGGGGGGGGGGGGGGGGGGGGGGGGGGGGGGGGGGGGGGGGGGGGGGGGGGGGGGGGGGGGGGGGGGGGGGGGGGGGGGGGGGGGGGGGGGGGGGGGGGGGGGGGGGGGGGGGGGGGGGGGGGGGGGGGGGGGGGGGGGGGGGCCCGAGAAACATTAGACTTGGCTTAGCTTCAGATGGATTTAACCCATTTGGCCACCAGAGCGCCACATATAGCATGTGGCCAGTGCTTGTTATCCCTTACAACGTGCCTCCAAATGTCTGCACCAAAGAATCAAACTACATGA
This sequence comes from Thinopyrum obtusiflorum, assembly GCA_036873465.1. Taxonomy (NCBI): domain Eukaryota; kingdom Viridiplantae; phylum Streptophyta; class Magnoliopsida; order Poales; family Poaceae; genus Thinopyrum; species Thinopyrum obtusiflorum. The sequence goes on from JAAAWM010011700.1 coordinate 24,863, forward strand.
TGGCCTTGCTCATCCCAGGTCCAAAAAGTCCTGGAAAGGATTTTGATTTGTTCATGGAGCCTCTTGTGGAGGAACATCAACAGCTATGGAGGGGTGTTCTCACTCGAGACCTATATAGCAGCCCATCAGCTGATTTCTTTCTGCGTGCTGTTATTATTTGGTGCATCCATGATTATCCGGCTTTGGGCACTATGTCAGGGCGAACGACACATGGTTACAATGCATGTGTTCACTGTGACAGGAATCCGCTGTCATACGCAATACTTAGCAAGATCTGTTACATTGGACACCGCCATTTCCTTGCCAAGGACAAGCTGCATCCTAGAAAATACCGAAGACATGTGTTCAATGCAAAGCATGAAAACCGTGATGCACCAAAGAGGCTCACTGCCGATGAGTTGCAAGTGGAATTAGAGAAGGTCAGGCATATTACACCAGGAAACCATCCTGGTAATGGTAGCGGGAAAAGGAAGCGTGGCAGGGCAGAAGAGAGATTATTGTTTACCCGCAGGTCCACTTTGTGGGACTTGGAGTATTGGAAAGATTTGGATCTGCGGCATAATCTTGATGTGATGCACATCGACAAAAATATATGTGACAGCATTATCGGCACACTTCTTAATATTGAAGGCAAGACGAAAGATACCTTAAAATCTAGGATTGATTTGACACACCTGGGTATCAGACAGGATTTGCAGGTACAAGATGATGGTAAACCACGGGATATGGCACCAGCTGTGTACGTCTTGGACAAGGTAAAAAGAAAAGAATTCTGCGAGGTCCTGTCACGTGTGAGATTCCCGCATGGATTTGCTTCCAACCCTGAAAGGAGAGTCAGTGCAGATGGAAACAAGGTACAAGGGTTGAAAACTCATGACTGCCACGTCCTACTTCAAAGGGTTTTACCTGTTATCCTTAGAGGATTGGGTCACCCTGACTTATACAGAGCAGTTGTAGAGTTGGGACAATTCTTCAGGGAACTTTGCAGTAGAAATAACAGGATAGATGCTTTGGAGCATCTTAGAGACAAGATACCAACTATCCTATGTGACCTTGAGAAGATATATCCTCCAGCCTTCCTTGATGTGATGGTGCATTTGGCTGTTCATCTACCTGATGAGGCACTACTTAGAGGTCCAGTACAGTATGGCTGGATGTACCCTATTGAAAGGCGGCTAGGCACTTTCAAGGGCTATGTTAGGAACAGGGCTAGACCCAAGGGTTCCATTGCAGAGGCCTACATTGCTACAGAAGCGTTGACATTCTGCTCAAAATACATTGAAACAGCCGATCAGCTTAGCAAAGAGGTGGATGAAGACAATCCCGGGCTCAATGTTTTCGATTATTCTGTTCGAGTTACAGGGAAGAGTCGACAAGAGGACAAACCTAAAGATTTGGACAAAACGGTTTGGTATGTGTTGAATAACTGTCCTGAGATTCTACCTTATATCAAGTAAGTGCTAAGTACTACATCTTATACATCGTAATCTACTAAACTTGCAGCACATTCTTATATATTTAGATGTTTGACACGATCAATATGCTGTGCAGCATCTACAAAAAGGAGTTACTGCCGCAAAATCCAAGAAACATTGACAAACTGGTTATGGCAGGATTTGCGAAATGGTTCAAGAGCCATGTAAGCTTTTGAATTGCACTGTCAGTTTTTTCAATATATTGAGTACATAAGATGATTAGCTTGTCTATTTTCTAACCATAGGTTAAGAAGATGCGGGACGATGGGCAGGCAGTTGATGATGCCCTTTACTCACTAGCAATGGGTCCTGATACTCGGGTAAGACATTATGAATCTTGCGTTGTTGGAGATGTGTGCTACAACACCCTTGCACGAGACGAAGGCAGGAAGACACAAAACAGTGCCATCATGAGCACGGATACGTATGACAAAGAGACAACTGAAATGTATGCTAACATAACAGACATTGTTCAGTTGCAGTATATCTCCAGTTTCGAGGATCATCGGTGTGTGGTTCTGTTGTGTTGTCGTTGGTATAACCTATTTTCCAGGATTGCAAAACCCAGAGCTGATGATTGTTTCAAATCCTTCAATGTCAAGGCGGCGTACCAGACCAACGAGCCTTTTATTTTGGCAAATCAAGCAACACAGATATTTTTCTTGGAAGACACATTTGCACATAGCGATGACTGGAGAGTATTGCAAAGGTTTGAGCAGAGGAATTCATTTAATGAAGTTGCACAACAAGATGATGCTTGCACTGCTACTGATGTACAAGATAACACAGATGTTCCTAATATCTTTGCGAACCATCACGTCAATGACGCCGGCGAAAAGATTGCATGTCGTGCTGTGGACATACAAGAGTTGTTCAAGAAGAAGCCAACGTTCGAGGACGTTGAGGACGAAGAAGAAGATGACACCATGGGGAATTACGATTCAGACTGATACACATGGCGAAGATGTTGACGCTGCCGCTGCGGATGATGATTACATTTCTTTTGTCGTATTTGCCTATCAGAAGACATTTTTTTATCTACTATGTGAAATTGTGTTTGCTATGATAACTGAAACCTGATGAACATGTTGTTTAGTATTTTTCCTATGAGAACATCACTTGTTATGTATGCTGATTTGTGTTTGGTGATTGTATGACGACTAAAACATGATGACATTGTTGTTTAGTTGTACTCATATTTGGCTGTGAAACTTGAATTTGATGACACAGTTTGTTGTTGGACTGCAATTTGCTCGACGTCTTCGAATGAGAACAAAGCTGACCCGACAGGGCCTCTGCTAATTTATTTATTTATTACCAAAAGGGTCTCTGCTATTTATTTATTTATGAGAAAAAGGGGATACCCCCTGATTTCCATTAATAGAAATCATTAGATGTTCACAACACTACGCCCAGCCTGCTACACAGGTTTCATTCATTACTAGTTTCAGCAAATTCCTCATGTCATAGCCACTGAATACATCACGAGTGCTACATACACTGCAAATAAAGAGACAATCATCCTACAGAGCACATTGATTTTGCCCATTATCTTCACAAGCTCTTTCATCTCCTCATTGCTGTCAAGGCCGTTCAGCAGCTGTTGCTTGGCCATGATCAGAGGAACTGCATCTTTAACCTTCTGCTCTGCATCTTCCTCTTCTGTCGTTCCTTCAGTTACTTGTCCAACACCCCAACCTGCTGGTATTGGGATTCCTCGGCTAACCAAATAATCAGCGTACTTGCACTCCCCCACATCAGCAACTTCCCAGAAATACAAATCACACGAATCTTCCCTTTTCTGCACGAATCAAATTGGAAGATCATCAACCAAACTATTAAAAAATCAGAAACTGAAAGCAGCAGAACAACACTTAAACATATTATTACCCCATGATTCAGGCATTTGTAGAAGACTCGGCCAGGGTTGAGGATTGTGGTTGAGACGCGACGGATGACTCTGTGTGATTTGCAGCAGTGGCACCACACCAACGGCAGTGGGTTGCGATGAGCTATCGGCAGCGGTGCGCATGCCGGCGGGGGTGTGATGAGACCCACAGGCGATGGTACGGGTGGCGACTTGGCGCGTATTTGGTTGTTGCCTGCTGAAGAACAGGTGGACGAGCAGCCAGCGGACATGGTTGCTGTGGCCAGAGCTTCTGATGCTAGGCAGAGTAAGTAGAGAAGAGGAGAAGCGAATGTTGGATATGTCAGTTTCATTACTTGCAGAGTAGCATAGCACCATATATAGTCATAGTCTAGGTTTGGATTCGAACCAGCTACAGGAGCACATCTCTCTTTTTCCTAAAACTCAGCAACATCTCTTTACTGGTACACTAGCTTGTTCTGTACGCCTTCTCAAGTCTTTGATTCCTCCACCTGACATCTTGGACCCACTGGAAGGGCCTCTGTATTTCGCGAAAAAACGTGCCCCCCGCTGATAGGTCGGACCCACCAGCTATCTTCGCACGCAAGGAAGTGCCTCCTTATTACGCACAAAAAAATGAATACTCCCCCTGCCAGCTGGAACCCAGCATAGTGGGAGGCTGACTTGTGGGCCTACCAAGTTGACGGGGACGGTGGGCTTTGTCAACTTAGTCAATATGAACGATTCTAGCTCTAGTTACCGTACGATGTTCATCCAACGGCCGTAGTGCTTCTTCAACCTCTGGTCTTCTTGCTCCAGCCGCCCAAACCAGCGCCGGTCGTGCCGCGTGCTCCTGCCTCCCGTTGCCAGCTGTGATGCCGCGGAGGCCTCACCGCCCCCTACTACTCCCACCGCTGGCCAGGGCATCCCTCTACTCACCCACACCCCCTGTTATTCTGCGGCGACGGTAGCCTCACACCGCAGCCGAACCAGTGAACCCTCGTACTCCTCTCCGCGTGGGCATCCACTGCCGCGTCTTCCCCGGCTCCGCGTCGTCCCTTTCCCAGGCCTCGCCGTCATCCATCGCCTTGGTGCTCTCGGCACGGCGTGGTCAATGTGGTCAACGACCGACTTCCATCGGAAGAGTACTATACGTGGAGAGGCTGACAGCTGGGTCCACAGCCACAGCCTCGTTTTTTGTGATTTGCCAATTAAGTCGCTTTGCCAGGCCTGTTGGGCTGCAAATCTTTCAAGATGAGGAGAGCTTCATTCGGCTGGCTGAGAAAATGGCCTATCAGTAATGAGAAATGGGCTGTACATTTTTAAAACACATCAAACCGGCAATTAGTTTCAAATTTCTTTTTTTCATTTCGAGATTTTAAATTGCATTGATTTTTATGCGTGGACAATTTGTTGGATTTTATATTGATATACATTTATTTTTAAAATCAGTTTGAATGTGACTCGAAATTTTGGGATTAAAAACAGTTCGGACCGCACCGAAATATGTAATATTTCGTATAATTTTTTAATCGTGGCCTCAATATGGGCTGTAATGCTAACAAAAAGAATATGGGCTCCAAAAAAAACCTTAAGAATTAGCAAATGGGCTGTAAATTATTAGAAATAATGGCAGATGGGCTGTATGATGTTTTCCACAGATTTGAGGCTTTCCTAAAAAAAAGGTTGACGCACAAGCACTGACTGTTGGATGTCCATCCAACGGCCTTCGTGCTTCTTCAATCTCTGCTCTTCCTGCTCCAACCGCTCAAACAAGCGCCGGCGGAAATGCCTGCTCACTCCTCCCCGTGGCCGGCTGTGCTGCCGCGCAGGCCTCACCGCCCCACCGTACTCCCATCGCTGGCCTAGCCATCCCTCTACTCACCCACACCTGCTGTTATTCTCCGGCGACGGCAGACGAACCAGTAAACCCTCGTACAGTCGTACTCCCCTCCGCGTGGGAAACAACTACCGAGCCTTCCCTGCCTCCATGTCGTTCCCTTCCTAGGCCTCACCGTCGTCCACCGCCCTGGTGCTCTCGGCGCGGCCTGGTCAACGTGGTCAACGACCGACATGCATCTGAAGTGGACTGTACGTGGAGAGGCTGACAGCTGGGTCCACGGCCGCACGCAAGGAAATGCCTCCTTATTACGCGCAAAATAATGATTCCTCCACCTGACATCTGGGACCCACCAAAAGGGCCTCTGTATTTCGTGAAAAAAATGTTACCGCCGTTGACAGCTCGGACCCACCAGCTATATCTTCGCACGCAAGGAAGTGCCTCCTTATTACGCACAAAAAATGAATACTCCCCCTGCTAGCTGGGACCCAGTATAGTGGCAGGCTGACTTGTGGGCCTACTAAGTTAACGGGGACAGAGGGCTTTGTCAACTTAGTCAATATGCACGATTCTAGCTCCAGTGACCGTACGATGTCCATCCAACGGCCGTAGTGCTTCTTCAACCTCTGGTCTTCTTGCTCCAGCCGCCCAAACCAGCGCCGGTCGTGCCTCGTGCTCCTGCCTCCCGTGGCCGGCTGCGATGCGGCGGAGGCCTCACCGCCCCCTACTACTCCCACCGCTGGCCAGGCCATCCCTCTACACACCCACACCCCCTGTTATTCTGCGGCGACGGCAACCTCACACCGCAGCGAACCAGTGAACCCTCATACTCCTCTACGCGTGGGCATCCACTGCCGCGTCTTCCCCGGCTCTGCGTCGTCCCCTTCCTAGGCCTCACCGTCGTCCACGGCCCTGGTGCTGTTGGCACGGCATGGTCAACGTGGTCAAGGAACGGCTTCCATCGGACGTGGACTGTACGTGGAGAGGCTGACAGCTGGGTCCACGGCCGCAGCAAGGAAGTGCCCCCTTATTACATGCAAAATAATTATTCCTCCACCTGATAGCGGGGACCCACCGGACGGGCCACCGTATTTCGCAAAAAAAAACATTTCCCCCTGACTGCTGGGACCCACCAGCTACATCTTCGCACGCAAGGAAGTGCGTCCGGGCAAAAAAAAATGATTTGCCCCCCTGACTGCTGGGACCCACCAGCTACATCTTTGCACGCAAGGAAGTGCCTGACAGTCGGGACCCACCTGGTCGAAGCGTACGTAGCGTTGTCATCCTGGCCGCGAACGTGTATGTACATACTGGTCAATGTAGAGGCGCGCACGTGTCGTAGTAGAGGCGCGCACGTAGCATGTACACGTACGTACAGCGGCCAGTGTGCAAGAAAGAAAATACGGCCACGTACGTAAATACGGGCAGGGTCTCGAATGCCTACTCGCGCATACGTACGGCCAGGGCTCGTGTACATGGCTGGGACGGAACGGAGAAACAGCATCGTCGTCGTGTTCATGGGGAGCCAACCGGCTTGGTCGGAACGGAATGCGTCATCGTGTTCATCGGGAGGGCTTGGATGGAACAGCCGATGGAAACGTGGCCTGGCATACCGCAGAACGGAGGAAACGGCCTTGTGTTCGACCGGCCACGGTCGAAACAGGATCCTGTTCATCGGGAGGGGTCTGGCGTACCGCAAAACGGAGGAAACGGACCTCCTACGGTTGAAACGGGGGTCCTGTTGATCGGGAGGGGTGTGGCGTACCGCAAAATGGAGGAAACGGACTTGTGTTGGAGCGCTACGGTCGAAATGGGGGTCCTGTTCATCGGGAGGGGTGTGGCGTACCGCAAAACGGGACTCCACAGGATACTGTTCATATCCACTGTCGACCCCCTCCAGCCTCCACGGGCTACTGTTCATCCACCGTCGACCTCCTCCAGCCTCCACCTGCGACTGTTCATTCACGGGCTCCTGTTCATCCAGCCTCCACCGCGCGCTACTCCACCAACTACTGTTCAACCAGCCCTCTTCACGGGCTCCTGTTCAACCACCCCTCCACGGGCTACTGTTCATCCAGCCCTCCACCGTCTACTGTTCATCAAGCCCTCCACGAGGTGGTCCTGTTCATCCAGCCCTCCACGGGGTCCTGTTCATCCAGCCCCAACCGGCTCGATCGATCGGGGTCCTGTTCATCTAGAGGCAACACCACGGGGTCCTGTTCATCCATCCCCACTGGGAACTGTTCATCCAAACCCACCCAACAATGCTCACTATTCATCCAGAGGCAACACCATGGGGTCCTATTCATCCACCCCCACCGGGAACTGTTCATCCAAACCCCCCCAGCAATGCTCACTGTTCATCGAGAGGCAGCATCGATCGGCTTCAGTTAGCAATAGTAGCGAAGGAATCGCTCGATCGGGTTCAGTTAATAGCCATCGATCGATCGCTCGGGTTCAGTAACGCGTAGCGTGCAGTGCAATCGCTCGGGTTCAGTTAGAGCCCAACGCCTCGCACACACGCGCGTACGTGTACAAGAGAAACGTGCATCGCTCGGACCCCGACCACCCACCGTAACGGGAACTCCCCGATATTTTCCTCGCCCTCGCTTTTACCACGGTTTTTTCCATCATGGACGGCCCAAAGAATGTCATGCAGCTGCGTCTCCGGCCCGCCTAGGACGAAAAGCCCATTTTCTGTCATGATTTTTTGTCATAGAAGTAGGAGCCCACCACATCTATGATGATACCGGGTTTTGTCACAATTATCGTCATAGAAGTGTCATAAATATGACAGAAAAAATTTTGTTCGGCCCAAAATGTCACGGATGTGTCTTTTTTTTGTAGTGTTGACGGCCGCCACCCGCCTTCTTCGCCTTCTCCAACCCTCCTACGCCAGCCGCCCAAGGAGGTGACGGGGAACGCGCCGATGGAGAGCTTGACGAGGAAGGCCCTCAGCAGGGCGCGTGGCCGAGGGAGGGGCAACGCGGTCAGTCGAAGTCGAGGTCGGCGTCCCGCCGCTCGACGCCCTCGTCATCGCTGTCGCTATCCTCCTCGTCACTCCCGCTTGAGGAGGAATCTTCATCGTCGGAGGAGCTCTCCACGCAGCACTTTAGGCGAGTTCCAAGATCTCCAAAGACCTTGACGGAGAGCAGGCTGTTCTCCATTAACTTGAAATAGAGAACGAGCCCCGCCGTCAGGCTGTGGACACGAGCGAACGTCTTCCATCCGCGACGGAGGTACATGACGTGAGGAGCGGGGAAGTCGACATCGACCCGCGTGCCGCCGTTCCCGCAGCCCCTCATGTGCAACCTGAGTGTCTGGGGCAGATCGAGCTCCATCTCCCAAGCAAATGGGGTGGGGAGACGAAGACGATGATGCGGTGGCCGGTGCAGCCTGATGAAGAACTCACGAGGCTGGTCCCCAACGTGACCCTCCATTGGGAGGGGCATCGCTGGCGAAGGCAAGGCCGGTGCACCGCCCCGTCCCCCTCTCCCCCGAGCGCCGTGACGACCTTGGCCTCGCCCCCTCCCCCTTCCTCTCGTGGCCGGCTCCGCCGCTGCGAGCTCTTTGGGAGGAGGGACGCGTTGTCGAGCAGCGACCCTCGCCGCCACCGTTGAAGGGCCTGCGCCTCCTCTCGCCATGGCAGATGGAAGAAAGGAGCGGAAGTGGAACGAGATGGATGCTGGAAGAATGTGGGATGGCATCCCCCTCCCCCTTCTTATAAAGGGGCGGGGTCGGGGCTCGGCCGCCCCACTCAACCAATCTAACCATTGGGGACGCAGGGAATCGGGACCGACCCGCTGCTCCAATCAGCGACGGCCCGGTTTCCCGCCTCCCCCGCCTGCCACCTGCATGGGGGACGCGTGGCGAGCGGGCAGGATCGAGGGGACAGGTGAGGCGACCGTTTCCCACCCCTTGATCGTGGGGCGCGGACGCCTTGAAGACCACGACCCGAGTCCACTCCGTAAATGAGCCGCGCCTCTGCGCCTCCCTCTTTTTATGCGGAAGGCGTGAACTGCCTCTTTACCATGATGTGACGCATGCATGCGGGAACCGCCCCACGCATGACCCCCACGTCACACACGACCCTCCACGTCGCACATTCAACGCGGGTCATTGGGAAGCGCAGCGGACAAGAAGTTACCGCTGTAAAAATCTGCCCCACCTGCCCGCGCACCATTCTGGGCCTGGCCCAACAACGTGTCACGCTTATGTGTGGCCCAGGCCCGGGGGCTCCTGTCGGTGTACAAAAGTAGGGGCACTCCTTTTTACCCCTTTACTTATGCACGGGCAGTCAAAGCCACGCCCATTGCCACACTGAGCAGAGCAGAAGAGAGGAGCCAGAGCACAAGGCGACCAGAGGCAACGCCAAGACCAGAGACATAAAGAGCAAGAGGGCGAGGTGGACTCCCCCGGCAAGAGCCTTGCTGGGGCAACTTGCCCGACACCAGCAGAGCAAGCCACCCTTGAGCCCGCGGGATCCATCACCACCAACCAACCACATTGGAACCAAGGCTCGGGAGGCGCCTCTGTGGTGGCATGCAGATCTTCGTCAAGATCATAAACACACAAGATCAGATGACGACCAGAAGACGACGATCCTTGGCGGGATCCTAGCCGAGGAAATCCACGAGGTCCCCGGCAAGACGCTTGCCGGGGAAGACCACGATGCCATGGCAAGACCCTTGCCGGGGCCCCGGCAAGGCCCTTGCCGAGGACACCTATAGGGCCGCGGCCAGACCCACGTCTGCCAAGGCTCCACCGCCGTCCCCATGCAGTTGCCAGCTCAACCAGCTGGGCAGGCACCTGCGTGGCGACGAGCGGCCTCTACACCGACCCAGCGAGCACCTGCGTGGTGGCATGCATGCCTTCCTGAAGGCTCCACCACCGCGCCAGCCCAGCGGCCAGCCAACGTGGTGCAGGGACACCTCGTCAGCCCGGACGCGTGTCGAAGCCAGGCGAGGCGACGACAGCTGGGACGTGCTTCCTTGCCGTCCCAGATAAAGCGAGAGGGGTACGTCAGCAGCGCATTAAATGCGTTTGTCCAATGGTGCGAGAGGATAGACCCATCGACTATAGACCTTTCCACCTCCTGTGTGCCACTGTGGCAACCCCTTTTTCCTATAAAAGGAGGCCCGAGGTGACCAGGAGAAGGATTCGGATCTTTTGGGAAAGTTGCACCCCGTAGCTAGCTCAAGAACACAAGAACATTCAAATACATCCACCAAAGTAGGATTAGGGTATTACGCATCTCCGCGGCCGGAACCTGGGTAAACGATCCGTGTGCTACCTGTCAGACCCGCTCTTTGCACAACCTCGCGCCCGCCAACCGTAGAAGGGATCCCAGTGATTCCATAGGTGTCGATTTCCCCCGACAATAAGGTGGCCTAATTCTTGTTCTAGGAAAGCTTTCCATACCCTTCCTCAAAGGAAATTGGAACTTAATATTGCCTTCTTTCATATCAATCACGGCACCGATAGTGCGTAAAAACGGTCTTCCAAGAATAATTGGACTAGACGGGTTGCAATCAATATGAAGAACAATAAAATCTATGGGCACAAAATTTCTATTTGCAAGAATAAGAACATCATTAATTCTTCCAATAGGCTTTTTAATAGTGGAATCCAGCAAGTGCAAATTTAAAGAGCATTCTTCAAGATCGGTAAGACCAAGCACATCACATAAAGATTTCAGAATTGTAGAAACACTAACACCCAAGTCACACGAAGCAAAACACTAATAATTTTTAATCTTGACTTTGATAGTAGGTTCCCATTCATCATGCAATTTTCTAGGAATTGAAACTTCTAATTCCAATTATTCTTCAAAAGCTTTCATCGTAGCATCAACAATATGTTTAGTAAAAGATTTTTTTCGTTCATAAGGAAGGGGTGAATTTATCATGGATTACAACAAAGAAATACAATCAATCAAAGAGCAACTATCATAATTAAAGTCTTTGTAATCCAAAAGAGTGGGCACATCACTAGCTAAAGTTTTGACCTCTTCAAACCCACTTTTATCAATTTTCTCAACAAGATTTTCACCCTCCGAATTATCGGGATGCCTTCTAGCTAAAGTTGACTCTTCTCCAGTACCTTTTTCATCAATCTTAATTTTATTAAACAAGGAATCAATAGAAGAAACACCAATCATTTTAAGATCTTCATAACGTTTGCGAAAGTAATCACTAGAAAACGCTTTTTCTAAAAATTCTCTTTTAGCTCTAAGCATAGCGGTTCTTTTCTTACTTTCATCCATAGAAACATAAAGAGCTTTAATTGATTCATCTACTTTAGGCACAAAAATTTTCATCTTGAGATTTTCCACATCATGAGAAATTCTATCAACACTTCTAGGCAAATCATCAATCTTATTCAACTTTTCTTCTATGGTAGTGTTGAAAACTTTTTGCGTGTTGATAAGTTCTTTAATATTATTCTCAAGATCAGAGATGTTCCTATTATTATTATAAGATTGATTTTGATAGAAATTACCATAATTATTGGAGGAAAAACTAGGAGAAGGCCTAGGATTAAAATTACTTCTATAAGCATTGTTGTTGAAATTATTTCGAGAGATAAAATTCACATCTATGGCATCACTATTTTTCTCAATCAAAGTAGACAAAGGCATATCATTAAAATCAATAGGAGAACTTTTACTAGCAACCAATTTCATAAGAGCATCAACTTTTTCACTCAAAGTAGAAATTTTTTCAAACGAATTAACTTTTTTACTAGTAGGAGCTCTTTCGGTATGCCATTGTGAATAATTTGCCATGATATTATCAAGCAATTTGATGGCTTCACCCAAAGTAATTTCCATAAAAGTACAACCCGCGGCGGAATCTAAAAGATTATGAGAAACAAAATTCAATCCCTCATAAAAATTTTGTATGATCATCCAAAGATTTAACCCATGAGTTGGGCAATTCCTTATCATCATTTTCATCCTTTCCCAAGATTGTGCAACATGCTCATGTTCACATTGCTTGAAATTCATGATCAGGGTTCTAAGGGAAACAATTTTCACGGGCGTAAAATACTTAGTGATAAAAGCATCTTTGCACTTATTCCAAGAATTGATACTATTGTGAGGCAAAGAAGAGAACCAAATTTTTGCAGAATCACGCAAAGAAAACGGAAATAATTTCATCTTCACGGCATCATTGTCCACATCTTTTTATTTTGCATATCGCATAATTCCACGAAGGTATTAAGATGGGACGCGACATCCTCATTAGGAGTACCAGAAAATTGATCTTTCATAACAAGATCCAACAAAGCAATATTAATATCACAAGACTCTGCACTAGTGGCGGGAGGAGCAATCGAAGTGCCGATAAAATCAATGTTGTTGGTTTTTGAGAAATCACATAACTTGGTGTTCTCTTGAGTCATGAGGACTTCACAACAAGATTGCACTCAAAAACAGATCCGGCAAGAAAATGGCGAACAAAAAAGAGGGGCGAATAAAACGGTAAATTTTTGTGAAGTGGGGGAGAGGAAAACGATAGGCAAATGGAAAATAATGTAAATTGCGAGGAGATGAGATTTGTGATTAGGAACCTGGTATATGTTGAAGATCTTCCTCGGCAACGGCGCCAAAAATTCCTTTTGATGCGGCTCGAAGCTACGTCGGTATTTCCCTAAAGAGGAAGGGATAATGCAGAACAGCAGCGGTAGGTATTTCCCTCAGATATGAAACCAAGGTTATCAAACCAGTAAGAACCAAGAAACACAACATAAACAGCCCCTACACACAGATAACAAATCCTCGCAACTCGACGTGTTAAAGGGGTTGTCAATCCCTTTCGGGTAACGGTGCCTCAAGATAGGCAAACGGACGTGAGATAAATTGTAGTAGATTGATAGATCGAATGCCAAATAAAATAAATAAGAATAAAATGCAGCAAGGTATTTTTGTATTTTTCGTTTAATAGATCTGAAAATAAATGCGAAGGAAAAGTAGATCGCAAAGGCAAATATATGAGAAAGAGACCCAGGGGCCGTAGGTTTCACTAGTGGCTTCTCTCGAGAAAATAGCAAACGGTGGGTAAACAAATTACTGTTTGGCAATTGATAGAACTTCAAATAATCATGACGATATCCAGGCAATGAGCATCACATCCAAGATTAGTAGACCGACTCCTGCCTGCGTCTACTACAATTACTCCACACATCGACCGCTATCCAGCATGCATCTAGTGTATTAAGTTCATGGAGAAACGGAGTAATGCAATAAGAACGATGACATGATGTAGACAAGATCTATCTATGTAGAGATAGACCCCATCATTTTATCCTTAGTAGCAACGATACATACGTGTCGGTTCCCCTTCTGTCACTGGGATCAAGCACCGTAAGATCGAACCCACTACAAAGAACATCTTCCCATTGGAAGATAAATAGATCAAGTTGGCCAAACAAAACCCAAATATCGGAGAAGAAATACGAGGCTATAAGCAATCATGCATAAAAGAGATTAAAGAAACTCAAATACTTTCATGGATATAAAAAGATAGATATGATCATAAACTCAAAGTTCATCCGATCCCAACAAACACACCGCAAAAAGAGTTACATCATATGGATCTCGAAGAGACCATTGTATTGAGAATTCAGCGAGAGAGAGGAATCCATCTAGCAACAAACTACGTACCCGAAGGCCTACAAAGACCTACTCATGCATCATCGGAGAGGCACCAATGGAGGTGGTGAACCCCATCCGAGATGGTATCTGGTGGTTTTGGTCTCTGCAGTGGCTGGATCAATATTTCGTCGACTCCCGTAGGGTTTTGGGAATATTGGGGTATTTATAGAGCAAAGAGGCGGTCCGGGGGGCACCCGAGGTGGGCACAACCCACCAGCGCGCGCCTAGGCCTCCTGGCGCTCCCTGGTGGGTTGTGCTCTCCTCGGAGCACCCCCCAGGCGCAGCCAAGGCCCATTAGGTGTCTTCTGGTCCATAAAAAATCTCCGTACAATTCCGTTGCATTTGGACTCCGTTTGGTATTGATTTCCTGCGATGTAAAAAACATGCAGAAAACATCAACTGGCACTTGGCACTACGTCAATAGGTTAGTACCAAAAAATGATATAAAATGATTATAAAACATCCAAGATTGATAATATAACAACATGGAACAATCAAAAATTATAGATACGTTGGAGACGTATCATCGTGTAAAGCCAATCGTGGGGGGCTGCTCCTGTAATGGCCCGTGAAAGACTTTAACGCACGGGGTAGAAACTGCCAATTCACTCTTCCCACCACGCTCTTATCCTTACCCATGTATGCTGCATGCATTATGTGGGGTAGGTAACAGAGGCGCGTTGTGCGGGAGAGCATCGAGGCGAGGGCCTGGCCTCTTGAATTGGTAGAGGAGGGCGGTGGACGCTCGTTGAGGGAGTGGCTCCTCTCCTCGGCCCGCCTATATAAGGAGGGGCGAAGGGAGAGCTGAGCCATCCATGTTTGAATCTCTCCTCCTCTGTCTTCTGTCTCTTGCTGGTTATGTTGGAGAGAAGAGCTTGGGGCCCGGGCCCGGGCTCCAGTTTGGAGCTGGCGTCGCCAAATGTTGGTGCTGGTGCTTGGGGAGTGAGTCTGGTCCATACTTGGAGAAGACGCCGTGGGCGAGCCGCCCGTGTCATGGGAAATATCAAGCCTCCCCACTGTGGGGAAATGCTTGTCCTTTCCGCTATGGTCGGCTGCCCACTGGGCAGTGCGGTGTTCAGCTCTGGGCTACCGCTGCTTGTTGGCCTGGCGACCATGTCATCGGTGCCTTTGGGGCTTGCCCGGGAGGCAGGGCTGGGGGTCGTTGGTAATCCTAGCACTGCCCTTACTGGAGTCCCTAGGGCTGATGTCAACAAGAGGCACACCTTCCTGTCTGCCGAGGTGGGGAGCGGTGCGCCTCGAGCCCCCTGGCCGTCTTGTTCGCTTGCCGTCTCTCCGGGAAAGGCGTCGGGTTGAAGTCTTGGCGCTTCTCGGGAGTAACGGTGATGGAGAGAAAATGAGGGAAGACGGAGAAGGCGGGTGGTGAGCCATCAGGTCGGAGTACGATGGTGTGGATGCCTTCACCTCCGACCGGCGACCTGCCGCCTCATCTTTCCGCTCTTCCCCTCCCGCCCCAGCACCATCATCACCAGCCTCCTTGGGTGATAGCCGGGGAGGGATGTTCCCTTGGTGCCTTCGCTTCCCCTCCAGTAGTCTTCTGGCTGAGCTTTGGTGGATGACTCCACCGGTGCTCAAGCCGGAGCTTCTTGCTGGCCTTGGAGGCGACGACCAGGGGAACGCTGCTCTACCCTCCGTGCCCCTCACCCCTCCTGATCTTGTCAGGCGGGGCCGGCGGGCCGTGACGGGACCGGGATGGGCTCCTGCTTGGGTGCCTTTCTCGTCTTTTCCTCCTTCCACCGCAAGACCTGGTGGAGGGAAAACGAAAAGAGGAGATTACGGGGCACTTATCTTTTTTCAATATTAAATTTGCAGGCACTTGCCAAATTTAAGTTCAAATAATGTAATCTCTCGAGTCCATGCCTGTGTTCTGTAAGTTCTGTACTTGTATGATTAGCATATTAATGAAAAAGATGAACCCTGCCGGGAACCCGTGCATGTATATGTCCATGCAGAGGTGGAATACCTCTTTATTTTAAATAAATGAGTTTTCCCCGACAGGCTATCCTGCTGGTACCCTTTTGATTTTGTTGCCAGAGAATTGAGCCTACCGGGCGAAAAAAATTGTATGCGATCTCCGGCAAGCCAAACAGATAAGTTCTACCTCTTGACCATAAGTGCTCTGTAAGTTGAAACTTGTGCATGAGAAAACCTCGCCGCTCTTTGAAACTTAGGTGCTCCCATCCTCGGCTCAAATGTTGCTTCAGGACAAGGTCGCCTTCCTCAAAACACCGGGCTTGAACCCTGCGGCTGTGATAGCGACGCAGGGCTTGCTCAGCACACGTAGCAGCCCGGAGATGGTTCTCCTCGAGTAGCACAGCGTCGTCACGCCGGTTGCACTACTTCATCGTAGGCAAGCACTCGAGGTGACCCGTAAATGAGTCCTGTGGGGATAACTACTTATGTCCCATAGACTAGGGAGAAGGGAGTCTGCCTGGTAGCTTGATTTGGTGTCATTCTAAGGGACCAGAGAACTACCAGCAGCTCATCGATCCACCGCCTGCCATGCTTCTCCAACGTATCAAAGGTTCCTGTATTGAGTCCCTGCAGCACTTCAGCATTCGCCCTCTCAGCTTGTCCATTGCTTCTAGGATGTGAAACAGAGGCAAATGAGATCTTGCTTCCGAGGGCATGAACATATTGCATGAAGGCCCGACTCATGAACTGGGAGTCATTGTCAGTAATGATCCTTGCTGGGACTCCAAAACTGCACACCAATTCTTTCAAGAACTTGATAGCTGACTAAGCAGTCACCTTTCTCACGGCAGCTACTTCCGGCCACTTTGTAAACTAGTCAATAGTGACGAATATGAATTCAAAGCCCCCGGCACCTCAGGGGAAAGGGCCGAGGATATCGAGCCCCCAGACCGAAAACGGCCATGACAAAGGGATTGTCTGAAGAGCTTGTGCAGGCAGGTGGATGTTCTTGGAATGAAACTGGCAGGCTTCACATTTGGTGACTAGCTCAACCGCATCTTGGAGGGCTGTGGGCCAATAGAATCCTAGATGGAATGCTTTCCCAACTAATGCTCTTGATCCAATGTGGCAGCCGCACATGCCTTTGTTTATCTCAGTGAGCAGTTCCTTTCCTTCTTCCGGTAGATGCACCTCAATTTCACACTGTTGGGCCTCCTTCTGTATAGAGTGTCATCGACAAACTAATACAAACTGGCCCTTCGGGCTACTCTTTCAGCTTCATCTTGGTCATCGGGAAGTTCTCCGATTTGGAGGAAGTGGACTATGTGCCTTGCCCAAGTTGGAGCTTGGGGCTCGGCAACAAGGAGTAGTGGCACCTCCTCAATTGCGGGGGTACATTCCTCGTTCTCGGGGACCATGGTCCCGGCTGGAGGGTGCGGTCCGGCAAGTGGCGAGGAGTTGTTTCTGGTAGGGTCCCTACCAGGAGTGGAAGACTCTACCAAGAGAGGCTTACCGGAGTCCATCTTCCTCCTCTTCCGGGCCATTGTTGCTGGGGATACGGAGGGTTGAGTAAGATGGAGAATAAAAGTTCCTGTTTCCACTGGGCGCTGCACCACTTTCTCCCCTTGGGGTTGCCCTCGCTGCCGTGCTCATTTCTGTCCTGATCCTTATCTGGGTTTGCCGGGCCTTGCTCACTTTCTGCTTCGTCCACTGGGGGGGGGGGGGGGGGGGGGGGGGGGGGGGGGGGGGGGGGGGGGGGGGGGGGGGGGGGGGGGGGGGGGGGGGGGGGGGGGGGGGGGGGGGGGGGGGGGGGGGGGGGGGGGGGGGGGGGGGGGGGGGGGGGGGGGGGGGGGGGGGGGGGGGGGGGGGGGGGGGGGGGGGGGGGGGGGGGGGGGGGGGGGGGGGGGGGGGGGGGGGGGGGGGGGGGGGGGGGGGGGGGGGGGGGGGGGGGGGGGGGGGGGGGGGGGGGGGGGGGGGGGGGGGGGGGGGGGGGGGGGGGGGGGGGGGGGGGGGGGGGGGGGGGGGGGGGGGGGGGGGGGGGGGGGGGGGGGGGGGGGGGGGGGGGGGGGGGGGGGGGGGGGGGGGGGGGGGGGGGGGGGGGGGGGGGGGGGGGGGGGGGGGGGGGGGGGGGGGGGGGGGGGGGGGGGGGGGGGGGGGGGGGGGGGGGGGGGGGGGGGGGGGGGGGGGGGGGGGGGGGGGGGGGGGGGGGGGGGGGGGGGGGGGGGGGGGGGGGGGGGGGGGGGGGGGGGGGGGGGGGGGGGGGGGGGGGGGGGGGGGGGGGGGGGGGGGGGGGGGGGGGGGGGGGGGGGGGGGGGGGGGGGGGGGGGGGGGGGGGGGGGGGGGGGGGGGGGGGGGGGGGGGGGGGGGGGGGGGGGGGGGGGGGGGGGGGGGGGGGGGGGGGGGGGGGGGGGGGGGGGGGGGGGGGGGGGGGGGGGGGGGGGGGGGGGGGGGGGGGGGGGGGGGGGGGGGGGGGGGGGGGGGGGGGGGGGGGGGGGGGGGGGGGGGGGGGGGGGGGGGGGGGGGGGGGGGGGGGGGGGGGGGGGGGGGGGGGGGGGGGGGGGGGGGGGGGGGGGGGGGGGGGGGGGGGGGGGGGGGGGGGGGGGGGGGGGGGGGGGGGGGGGGGGGGGGGGGGGGGGGGGGGGGGGGGGGGGGGGGGGGGGGGGGGGGGGGGGGGGGGGGGGGGGGGGGGGGGGGGGGGGGGGGGGGGGGGGGGGGGGGGGGGGGGGGGGGGGGGGGGGGGGGGGGGGGGGGGGGGGGGGGGGGGGGGGGGGGGGGGGGGGGGGGGGGGGGGGGGGGGGGGGGGGGGGGGGGGGGGGGGGGGGGGGGGGGGGGGGGGGGGGGGGGGGGGGGGGGGGGGGGGGGGGGGGGGGGGGGGGGGGGGGGGGGGGGGGGGGGGGGGGGGGGGGGGGGGGGGGGGGGGGGGGGGGGGGGGGGGGGGGGGGGGGGGGGGGGGGGGGGGGGGGGGGGGGGGGGGGGGGGGGGGGGGGGGGGGGGGGGGGGGGGGGGGGGGGGGGGGGGGGGGGGGGGGGGGGGGGGGGGGGGGGGGGGGGGGGGGGGGGGGGGGGGGGGGGGGGGGGGGGGGGGGGGGGGGGGGGGGGGGGGGGGGGGGGGGGGGGGGGGGGGGGGGGGGGGGGGGGGGGGGGGGGGGGGGGGGGGGGGGGGGGGGGGGGGGGGGGGGGGGGGGGGGGGGGGGGGGGGGGGGGGGGGGGGGGGGGGGGGGGGGGGGGGGGGCGGAAATTGTAAGTAGCGGAGTAGTTTGATAGCAAGGTAATTTGTAACGAGCAAGTAACAATAGCAGTAACAAAAGTGTAGCAAGGTAGCCCAATCCTTTTGAGGCAAAGGACAAGAAAAAACGGTCTCTTATCATAAGCAAAACGTTCTTGAGCGTACACGGGAATTTCATCTAGTCACTGTCATCATGTTGGTTCAATTTGTGTTCGCTACTTTGATAATTTGATATGTGGGTGGACCGGTGCTTAGGTGCTGTTCTTACTTGAACAAACCTCCTACTTATGATTAACCCTCCTGCAAGCATCCGCAACTACGAGAAAAGTATTAAGAATAATTCTAACCATAGTATTAAACTTTTGAATCCAATCGGTCCCTTACGGAATAGCACATAAACTGGGGTTTAAGCTTCCGTCACTCTGGCAACCCATCATCTAATTTCTACTCCACAATGCATTCCCTTAGGCCCAAATATGGTGAAGTGTCATGTAGCCAACGTTCACAAGACACCACTAAGGGAATCACAACATACATACTATCAAAATATCGAACACATATCAAGTTCATATGATTACTTGCAACATGATTTCTCCCGTGACCTCAAGAACAAAAGTAACTACTCACAAATTATAAACATGATCATGATCATAGGAGTATTAAATAGCATATTAGATCTGAACATATAATCTCCCACCAAATAAATCATATAGTAATCAACTACAAGATGTAATCAACACTACTAGTCACCCACAAGCACCAATCTATAGTTCCGGTAACAAGATTGAACACAAGAGATGAACTAGAGTTTGAGATGAGATGGTGCTGTCGAAGATGTTGATGGAGATTTCCCTCCCCAAGATGGGAGATTTGTTGGTGAAGATGATGACGATGATTTCCCCCTCGGGGAGGGAAGTTCCCCCGGCGGAATAGCTCCGCCAGAGGGCAAAAGCGCTCCTGCCCAAGTTCTGCCTCGAAGCGGCGGCGCTCCATCCCGATAGTCTTCTCCTTATTTTTTCTAGGTCAAAATGACTTATATACCAGAAGATGGGCACCGGAGGTGGGCCTGGGTGAGCACAGCCCACCAGGGCGCGCCTGGGCTCCCTGGCGCTCCCAGGTGGGTTGTGCTCACCTGGTGGGCCTCCTCTGGTAGTTATTTGCTCCAATAATTCTTAAATATTCCATAAAAAATCCTCGTGAAGTTTTAGCTTGTTTGGAGTTGTACAGAATAGGTGGCCTGACATAGCTTTTCCAGGTCCAGATTTCCAGCTGCCGGAATTCTCCCTCTTGGTGTGTACCTTGCAAATTATGAGAGCAAAGGCATTAGAATTACTCCAAAAAGCATTATTATGGATAAAAACATCATAAATAACATTAATAAAACATGATGCAAAATGGACGTATCAACTCCCCCAAGCTTAGACCTCGCTTGTCCTCAAGCGAAAACAGAAATCGAAAAACATGTCCACATGCTTTGAGAGAGAGGTCTCGATAAAAACAAAATATGGACATAGAAGCATCATGTTGATTATTATAACAGCAACAAAATTAAATATAAGAACTTTTATCATAGAACTTTTTATCATATACTTCTCATGAATATGTAACAGTTCATCACACAACCAAAGTATAAACAAAAAAATCTATTAGAAACCAACAATCTATGTTCTTAGTCAATTTTGCAACTACAATTCATCATCTTTTCAGGAAGGGTCACATGTCGGAGCCTTTAGGAAAGTCCACATACTCAACCATCATATAGTCTTTTATGATTCCTAACACTCACCGCGTACACATCGGAAAAATGTTTCAACCGGACACATAGAAAGATAGGGGCTTATTGTTTCGCCTCCCAACATACTCACCTCAAGGGTGATGTCAACAATAATAAATCATGCTATCTATATTCAACTGGACATATGTGCCTAAATCTTTCCTCACCACATGATGCTTGACAAAGGAGAAAATAAAAAGGAATAGAAGGAAAACTTTGACTCTTTGCACAAAAGTAAATACATAAAAGTAAAAGATAGACCCTTCGCAGAGGGAATAAGAGGTTGCCATGCGCTTATTTGTTTGTATGCTCAACCCCTTAGTGCAAAAGAACATCACGTTACATTGCCCCTTGTGATAGCGACCTTTCTTATGCAGTCTGTCGCTTTTATTCTTCACCATCACAAGTTCATGCAACACTCAATTTTCTCTTACACTAAATGATCTCACACGTTTAGAAGCAATTTTTATTGCCTTTTTGCACCGATGACAACTTACTTGAGGGATCTTGCTCAATCCCTAGGTATGTATGGTGGACACTTGAAAATAAGATTTGGGTTTAAGGGTTTTTGGATGCACAAGTAGTATCTCTACTTAGTGCGGAATTTTTGTCTAGCAAAGATAGGGGTAAAACCACATGTTGAAGGATCTATGACAATATGACTTCTATGTGAATATAAACAAACATAAACCATTATGTTGTCTTCCTTGTCCAACGTCAACAATTTGGGCATATAATATTTTGATGAGGGCTAACAATCATAAAAGATTTCTAGGAGAGTATATTTATATGTGAATCCTCTCTTCCCTTATTAATTCTTCCATGAGTTGCATCATTGACTAATGCTATGTTTGTCAATCTCTAATAAAATTTTCTACTTATACTTTTCCTTATGTGGTGCCATCACCTACCATAGGGTTAGTATATGATCTTATTGATTTATTTCCTTTCTTTTATTTATTTCCTTTCTCTTTTTCTTTCTTATTTCTTTTCTTTTATTTGCAACATGAAAGTAAAGAAAGCAAAAACTCAAACTAAACTTTATTATATAACTTGCACACGATTACAAGGATATATCACTAAGCAAACTCTCAAAGAAGAAAGGATTGAACTAAACTTTTATTCAGTTAAAGTAAAAGATCGTCCTAAAATAAGTAAAAGTAATAAGATAGTGGGGTGATACGATACCGGGGTACGTCCCCCAAGCTTGGCGGAAGCCAAGGGGAGTGCCCATACCCGATACTCAATTCTCCTTCGGTGGTAAAGAAGATGATGGTGGTGATGAAGCGATCATATCCTTAAGGATCAAGAGATTCTCCAACTGACGGATGACGCTCCGGAGATAGATGATATGCTCTTGATGCAGAATATTTTCATGAGTGAGATACTTATTTTGTATGCGAACTATTTCAATGACGCGAAAAGCTTCAATCTCAGCAGGAGTAAGGTGAGAAAGGTAGGGCTTAAGGATATCTTCTTCCTCCTCCTCGGCCAGCAGTGCTTGTGCTGCCACCGGGGATGAATCTACGGTAGCTTCCTTTCCCTTGTCTCCCTTGATGGCGTCCGTAGGTTCCTCCCTCTTCATCTCGATCTTCATCAGCCAAGCATCTTCTTCCATGTTGTTGGAGGAGCAGGAAGACATGATGCCTGGCTTGATAAATCCGACCAGAAATAGCAAGAAAAGAGAACAGAGGGTTTTCTCCACGATACGGTGGTTAACAGGTTCGGGAAGTATATATAGATTTTTTATCTTTGAGGACAAGCATACGGAAGCAAACGGAGTCCGGGAGGTGTCCCAGGTGGGCACAACCCACCTGGGCGCACCAGGCTTGCCTGGCACACCCTAGTGTCTTGTGCCCACCAGGGGACGCTTCACGGAAGTTTCTTTATTTCCAAAATTGTTAAATATTCCAAAACTAATAAAAAATACTTTTGCGGATTTTTCGGAGTCCGTTTGCTTACCGTATCACGTACCTCCTTATTTTCACGATTTTAGAGTGTTTCGGAAGGACTCTTTTATGTGTTCTTCTAGTGTCATAGTTTGGATAATATTACTTTCAACATTAATGGGCGTACCTGAGATATAATGTTTTATTCGTTGCCCATTAACAACCTTCGAGTTAGTACCTTCAGGATTAATTATTTTGATGGCTCCAGACCGATAAACCTCCTCGATGACATATGGGCCTTCCCATTTTGAGAGGAGTTTTCCTGCAAAGAATCCTAAATTAGAGTTGTACAAAAGAACATATTCTCTGACTTTAAACTCACTCTTTTGGATTCTTTTGTCATTCCATCTTTTAACTTTTTCTTTGAATAATTTTGCATTTTCATAAGCTTGGGTTCTCCATTCATCTAGCGAGCTAATATCAAATAACCTCTTTTCACCAGCAAGTTTGAAATCATAGTTGAGTTCTTTAACTGCCCAAAATGCTTTATTTTCTAACTCAAGAGGCAAATGACAAGCTTTTCCACAAACCATTTTATAAGGAGACATACCCATACGATTTTTATATGCTGTTCTATAAGCATAAAGTGCATCATCTAATTTCTTAGACCAATTCTTCCTGGACCTATTAACAGTCTTTTGCAAAATAAATTTATTTCTGTATTGCTAAGTTCAACTTGACCACTAGACTGCGGATCATAAGGAGATTCAATTCTATGGTTAACATCATACTTGGCAAGCATTTTATGGAAAGCACCATGAATAAAGTGTGAACCACCATCAGTCATTGAATATCTAGGGACTCCAAACCTTGGAAAAATAAATTCCTTAAGCATTTTAATAGAGGTGTTGTGGTCAGCACTACTAGTTGGAATAGCTTCTACCCACTTAGTAACATAATCAACAACAACAAAAATATGTGTATACCCATTAGAGGAAGGAAAATGTCCCACGTAATCAAATCCCCAAACATCAAATGGTTCAACAGCAAGTGAATAATTCATAGGCATTTCATGACGCTTACCGATATTACCTATTCTTTTACATTCATCACAAGATAAGACTAACTTACGGGCATCCTTGAAGAGAGTAGGCCAATAAAATCCAGACTTTAATACCTTGTGAGCAGTTCTATCTCCAGCATGATGCCCTCCATAAGCTTCGGAGTGACATTTCTGTAGGATTTGTCCCTGTTCATGCTCAGGTACACAACATCTAATAATACCATCTACTCCTTCTTTATAAAGATGTGGGTCATCCCAAAAGTAATGTCTTAAATCATAGAAGATTTTTTTCTTTTGTTGGTATGTAAAGCTAGGTGGTAAATATTTAGCAACAATGTAAGTAGCATAATTAGCATACCAAGGAGTACTATGAGAAACATTTATTGCAGCTAACTGCTCATCAGGAAAACTATCATCAATAGGCAGTGGATCATCAAGCACAATTTCAAGCCTAGATAGATTATCAGCTACTGGGTTCTCAACTCCTTTTCTATCAATGATATGTAAATCAAATTCTTGTAACAAGAGAACCCAACGAATAAGTCTAGGTTTAGCATCTTTGTTTTCCATAAGATATTTAATAGTAGCATGGTATGTGTGAAGAGTTACTTTGGAATCAACAATATAAGGTCAAAATTTATCACAAGCAAACACCAGTGCTAAGAATTCTTTTTCAGTAGTAGCATAATTTCTATGAGCACTGTCTAGAGTTTTACTAGCATAATGAATAACATTCAGTTTCTTATCAACTCTTTGTCCTAAAACAGCACCAACAGCATAATCACTAGCATCACACATAATTTCAAAAGGAAAGTTCCAATCAGGTGGTTGAATAATAGGTGCTGAAATTAAGGCTTTCTTGAGTGTTTCAAAGGCTTCAAAACAATCATCATAGAAAACAAAAGGAATATCATTTTGCAAGAGACTAGTGAGAGGCCTAGAAATTTTAGAGAAGTCTTTGATAAATCTCCTATAGAAACCAACATGACCTGGGAAACTACGAATACCTTTTATATCTTTAGGACATGGCATTTTCTCGATTGCATCAACCTTAGCTTGGTCCACTTCAATACCTCTTTCAGAAATTTTATGACCCAAGACAATGCCTTCATTAACCATAAAGTGGCACTTCTCCCAATTCAAGACAAGATTTGTTTGTTCACATCTCTGCAAAACTCGATCAAGATTGCTTAAACAATCATCAAAAGACTTCCCATAAACAAAGAAGTCATCCATGAAAACCTCAACAATCTTTGCACAAAAGTCAGAGAATATAGCAGTCATACATCTTTGAAAGGTAGCAGGTGCATTACATAAACCAAAAGGCATACGTCTATAAGCATAGGTTCCAAAGGGATAAGTAAAAGTGGTCTTTTCTTGATCAGGTTGAGAAACAGGTATTTGTGAAAAACTAGAATATCCATCAAGGAAGCAAAAGTGTGTGTGCTTAGATAATCTTTCAAGCATTTGATCAATAAAAGGCAAAGGGTAATGATCTTTTCTAGTTGCTTTGTTTAATTTTCTAAAATCAATCACCATCCTATAGCCTGTAACAATTCTTTGTGGAATAAGTTCATTCTTATCATTAGGAAAAACAGTTATACCCCCTTTCTTAGGGACACAATGAACAAGACTTACCCATCTACTATCAGCTATGGGATAGATTATACCTGCTTCCAGAAGTTTTAATATTTCCGTTCTTACCACTTCTTTCATCTTCGGATTTAACCGACATTGGTGATCAACAACGGGTTTAGCATCAGTTCCATATTAATTTTGTGCTGACATAGAGTGGGGCTAATGCCCTTTAAATCATCAAGAGTATATCCAATAGCATCTCGGTGCTTCCTCAGAACTTTCAATAATCTTTCTTCTTCATGTTCTAAAAGGTTAGCACTAATAATAACAGGATATATCTTCTTTTCATCAAGATAAGCATATTTCAAAGTGTCTGGCAATTGTTTTAATTCAAACATAGGATCACCTTTAGGTGGAGGAGGACCTCCTAGAGTTTTAATAGGCAAATTGTGTTTAAGCAGATGACGTTGTTCAAAGAAAATCTTTTTTATTTCATTTCTTTCATGCATATGAAAATCATTTTCATGGTCTAGCAAATATTGTTCTAAAGGATCAATAGGAGGCATAGCAATAGAAGCAAGACCAATTAATTCATCCTTACTAGGCAATTCTTTTTCATGAAGATTTCTACTAAACTTGGAAAAATTAAACTCATGAGACTCATCACCAAAACTAACACTGATAGTTTGTTTCTTACAATCTATCTTCGCATTAACTGTGTTCAAGAAAGGTCTACCAAAAACAATGGGACAGAAGTCATCTTGTGGGGAACTAAGAACAAGGAAATCAGTAGGGTATTTTATTTTCCCACACAAGACTTCAACATCCCTAACAATCCCAAATGGTGATATGGTGTCTCTATTAGCAAGTTTAATAGTAGCATCTATGTCTTCTATCTATGCAGGTGCTATGTCTTTCATAATTTCTTGATAAAGGGTGTAAGGAATAGCACTCACACTAGCAGGCATGTCACATAAACCATGATAAAAGTGATCTCCTATTTTCAATTCTAGCAGCTTCTTCACAGAAGTAAATAACATGCCCATCAATATCTTCTTCCAAGAGATCTTTAACCATAGCTATGCTAGGTTCTACTTTAATTTGTTCATTAGGTTTAGGTGTTCTAATATAGATTTTGTTAACCACAGTTGAAACTTTAGCATGTTCCTTTATCCTAATAGGGAAAGGTGGTTTCTCAATGTAAGCAGAAGGAACAACTGGATCAACATTATGAAGTATAGTTTTTTCTTTAATGGTACCGGTTCTTTGATTTCTTCTTTAATAGGTGGGTGATATTTAAACCACTTCTCTTTGGAGAGATCAACATGAGTAGAAAATGATTCACAAAGGAGGTTACTATCTCAGAGTCAAGTCCATATTTAGTGCTAAACTTTTGAAAAGCATCGGTAACCATAAAAGATTTAACACAATCATACTTAAGTTTAATACCTGAGTCTTTACCTTTGTCGAGTTCCTAATCTTCAGAGTTGCATTTAATTCTTTCCAAAAGATCCCACCGGAATTCAATAGTCTTCTTCATAAAAGAACCAGCACAAGAAGTATCAAGCATGGTTTGATCATTACGAGAAAGCCGAGCATACAAATTCTGGATAATAATTTCTCTTGAGAGCTCATGATTCGGGCATAAATATAACATTGACTTAAGCCTCCCCCAAGCTAGAGTGATAGTTTCTCCTTCACGAGGCCAAAAAAATTATATATATAATTCCGATCACGATGAACTAGATGCATGGGATAATTTTTTTGGTGGAACTCCAATTTCAAAAAATCCCAATTCCATGATCCAATATCATCGCATAGCCTATACCATGCCAATGCTTTTCCCTTCAAAGATAAAGGGAAAACCTTCTTCATAACTTCATCCCTGGGTAAACCTACAAGCTTAAACAATCCACAAATTTGTCCTACATATATCAAGTGCATATCAGGATGTTCGGTTCCATCTCCTGCATAAGGATTGGCTAGCAGTTGTTCTATCATACCCGATGGAATTTCATATTCAATATTTTCAGTAGGTGCAGTAGGTTGAGGGGTAGCTAATTGTGGTTCCGGACAAGGTGAAGATACCCCGAACAAACCCCTCAAAGGATTATTTTCCATAGTAACAAGTGACAATAAATTTCAGCACACTATATAAATGTTTCCTTACGAAATTCCACATACCAAAGGCGCTTCACTCCCCGGCAACGGCGCCAGAAAATAGCCTTGATGACCCACAAGTATAGGGGGTCAATTCTAGCTCTTTTCGATAAGTAAGAGTGTCGAACCCAACGAGGAGCAGAAGGAAATGACAAGTAGTTTTCAGTAAGGTAATGTCTGCAAGTGCTGAAATTGTAAGTACCGGAGTAGTTTGATAGCAAGGTAATTTGTAACGAGCAAGTAACAATAGTAGTAACAAAGGTGCAGCAATGTAGCCCTATCCTTTTGAGGCAAAGGACAAGCAAAAACGGTCTCTTATGATAAGCAAAGCGTTCTTGAGGGTACAAGGGAATTTCGTCTAGTCACTTTCATCATGTTGGTTCGATTTGTGTTCGCTACTTTGATAATTTGATATGTGGGTGGACCAGTTTTTAGGTGCTGTTATTAGTTGAACAAACCTCCTACTTATGATTAACTCTCCCACAAGCATCCACAACTATGAGAAAAGTAGTAAGAATAAATTCTAACCATAGCATTAAACTTTTGGATCCAATCGGTCCCTTACGGAATAGCGCATAAACTAGGGTTTAAGCTTCTGTCACTCTCGCAACCCATCATCTAATTGCTACTCCACAATGCATTCCCTTAGGCCCAAATATGGTGAAGTGTCATGTAGTCTATGTCCACATGACACCACTAAGGGAATCACAACATACATACTATCAAAATATCGAACACATATCAAGTTCACATGATTACTTGCAACATGATTTCTCCCTGACCTCAAGAACAAAAGTAACTAGTCACAAATGATAAACATGCTCATGATCAGAGGAGTATTAAATACCAAATTGGATCCGAACATATAATCATTCACCAAATAAATCATATAGTAATAAACTAC
Source organism: Thinopyrum obtusiflorum (assembly GCA_036873465.1). Lineage (NCBI taxonomy): Eukaryota > Viridiplantae > Streptophyta > Magnoliopsida > Poales > Poaceae > Thinopyrum > Thinopyrum obtusiflorum. The sequence continues at coordinate 53,229 of JAAAWM010011700.1, forward strand.
AAGATGTAATCAACACTACTAGTCACCCACAAGCACCGATCTATAGTTCCGGTGACAAGACTGAACATAAGAGATGAACTAGGGTTTGAGATGAGATGGTGCTGTTGAAGATGTTGATGGAGATTGCCCTCCCTAAGATGGGCGAGTTGTTGGTGATGATGATGATGATTATTTCCCCCTCCGGGAGGGAAGTTCCCTCGGCAGAACCGCTCCGCCGGAGGGCAAAAGTGCTCCTGCCCAAGTTTCGCCTTGAAGCGGCGGCGCTCCATCCTGAAAGTCTTCTCCTTATTTTTTCTAGGTCAGAATGACTTATATACCAGAAGATGGGCACCGGAGGTGGGCCTGGGTGAGCACAACCCACCAGGGCGCGCCTGGGCTCCCTGGCGCGCCCAGGTGGGTCGTGCCCACCTGGTGGGCCCCCTCTGGTAGTTATTTGCTCCAATAATTCTTAAATATTCCATAAAAAATCCTCGTGAAGTTTCAGCTTGTTTGGAGTTGTGCAGAATAGGTGGCCTGACGTAGCTTTTCCAGGTCCAGATTTCCTGCTACCGGAATTCTCCCTCTTGGTGTGTACCTTGCAAATTATGAGAGAAAAGGCATTAGAATTACTCCAAAAAGCATTATCATTGATAAAAATATCATAAATAATAGTAAGAAAACTTGATGCAAAATGGACATATCACGGTGTTGTTATGTTGTCGGTAGACCGCCTGCAAAATGTCATCGCATTCGGAGTCGTTTGATGCCCCAACGGATTAATATAGCGGCAATATAGCCGGTCTATTCGTCGAATGTTTTCAGTTTCCTAAAACCCTGTGCCGAGCTGATTTCTCTTCTCTCCTCTCAGCCCAACCCACTCTCCTCAGCCCACCTGCAGCCCACTAGACCCATCCTAAAACCCCCCTCCGACGGGAACCGTTCGATTGCGATCGGAGGATCCAGAAACCCTCTCAAACCCCCCCTAATCCTAATCCCTGCATATTTAAGCAGTCCCCCCTCTCCATTTTGGGTAACCATAGCTGTCCCCTACCTCTAGCCTCCCCTCCCCGAAATTCGCGCCGCCCCACTCCCTCCTCGCCACTTGGCGTGCCATCACTCGCCAACGCCGCCACCATCCGCCCCCCTCAGCCAATGGGAGCATGCCACGTCGCTTCCCCACAGCTCCCACCGCCGCGGCCCACCCCGGGCCGCGACTGGGCCCGTGCGCCCGCTTCCTCGCTCGTTCACCCCGCCGCCGCTCGACCGCGCGCCGCCGTCCACCCGAGCCACGCGCCCGAGCCGTGCTGCCTCTCGCGCCCGCGCCGCCGTCCCGCTCCGCCGCTCGCCGCCGCCGCGCCACTCGCCGTCCCCGTGCCGCGCCACCACCGCTGCCACGCAGCCACCCACCAGTGCCCCGCGCTACCCCATCGCCGTCCGAGCTCCTCTGAGCTCGCTGCCGCACCGCAGCTCGTCGCCGGCACCTCCTCCGGCTAGATCCGGTTTGCCGACTGGATCCGCGCCGCCCGGCCTCCTCCGACCTCCTCCGCCGTCGCCCGTGCCTTCCCAGCCACCGGAGAAGCCCGCCATCGCCGCGTTGACCTCCGCAGCCGCCGGAACCCTAATCTGCAAGGTCGAATTTTTCTTCTAAGTCCCCGGATTTTCACATCTTCTATGCATCTTGTCATGGGCATAACTTTGTGCATGTGGCTCCGATTCACGTGTATGTTATATCAAAATGTTCATCTTTGAATGCTCTACATGATGTTGTAGTTTGCATGCATGTTACTATTCATCTTGATGCCTTAATCATCATTACAAAAGTGCTAAATGCTATAAACTACTGAAGATTGCCGTAACTTGCCTATTTGTCTTTTTCATAGCATTTTGTGTGATTTTCTTTTGAGCATCACGTCAACATGTTTTAGGAGCATAATCATATCATCCTTTTTAGTGGTGCACCGCATGTATTTTGTTATCCTCTATGGTGACTAGCACAAGCTTGCAAAGTGAGCTACTTGCTGTTGCTGATTTCAGTGACTTAGTGATTTCTGCTACTTGATGCTACTGGTGAATCTATGCACATTTACGAGATTCTTAGTAAGTATGTCTTGAAGATCATGTTATGCAATATCCATCCATGCCCTTGTTTGCAATTATAGCCTACTGTAGATTGCCATTACCATGCTCTCAAATTGCTAAATAATGTTTCTGTGAGCCTGTTAACAGTAAGTTCATTTTTGCCATGTGAATAGCTAGTGTTCTATGCATCCTATGACCATGTTCTTGCCATGAGTAGCTGCATAAACATGTTCTTGCCATGTTATGCTTTGAGATGAGTTGCACGAGCTTGTAAACATGCCTACTTAATGCTGTTTCTGCTATGTCCAGTAAATTTCACTAAGTGTGTGAAACTGTTATCATTTGCAATCTTGTCTTGATGAATGCCATTGATCTAGAGGTTATATGGAGATTCCTAGTAATCATGTTTTGCCATGTTTAACTTGTACGTTAATTTCATGCTTTTGTTTGGTATGTTATTGCAATGTAGTATCCTTATTTCATGCCTCCAACATGTCAACATGTTAGCTCTGCTCATGTATATGCCCAGTTTTTCACCAAGTCCTAATATGTGTTATAAAGTTGCCTTTTTCTTTGATCATGTTGGATTAATCGTGATGCCTATGAACCTGAACCTTAATGTTAATTGAAGAATGTTACATGTTCTTCAAGTGCATATCATGTTTGTGCCAATCTTATACTTGTAGCATGTTGTTTTAATGCTTGCTATATGCCTAGTTGCTGTTTTGGACAACTTGTCCTTTAAACTTGTTTCATGTGTATGTGTTGAACCGTTGCTCCGTTTTGAGCGTGATCTATATGAAACTTGCTTGATTTTGCATTTCGTTTCATCATGCCGTGTTGCATATATGTTTTGGACTGTTTGTGATTGTGTTTTGCTTGCCTTTGCATCAATGTCATGCTTAACTTGTTTTGCTCATATCTTCTAGGCCGTACCTCTGAATTAAATGAACTTTATATGTAATTTGATTAGAAAAGCATGTAGATCATCATGGTGCACTTTAACTTGCTATTTAACAACTTCAACATAATGTGTTATTCAGATCTGGACCAATTTTGAAATTTGCATATGGGGAGTTTCCGGAATTGTTTTATGTTGATTCCGGCCTCATTTAAACTTGCTTTGATATGTTGTTCTTGTTTGCATAATCTCTTGCCATGAGTAGCATCATGTAGCCTGGCCATGCATGATACTTGGTTGTGCATCATGTCGTGTTCATGTGTTGTGTGTTTACCATGTTGTTTGCTTCTCTCGTTAGTTCCTGTTACGTTGCGAACGTGAGGATTCGTTCGACTACACTTGGTTCGTCTACGACCGTTCGTCTTCTTCATGGAGTTGTTCTTCTTCCTTGCGGGGTCTCAGGCAAGATAACCGTCACCTTGGATCTCACTACTCTCTTTTCTATGCTAGTTGTCTCGATGCTATCGCTATGTCGCGCTACCTACCACTTGTTTATCAAGCCTCCCAATATGCCATGAAACAGCCTCTAACCTTTCACCCTCCCTGCAAACCGTTGTTTGGCTATGTTACCGCTTTGCTCAGCCCCTCTTATAGCGTTGCTAGTTGTAGGTGCAGTAGCAGGTTGTTCCATGTTGGGACATGGATATCATGGGATAGCACAATATCTCTTATTTAATTAATGCGCATATATACTTGGTATAGGTTGGAAGGCTCGACCTTTTGCCTGGTGTTTTGTTCCACTCTTGCCGCCCTAGTTTCCGTCATACCGGTGTTATGCTCCTTGATTTTGCGTCCCTAACACGATGAGGGTTTATGGGCCCCTCTTGACAGTTCGCTTTGAATAAAACTCTTCCAGCAAGGCCCAACATTGGTTTTACCATTTGCCTAACTAGCAAAGTGGCCCGCTCGATGCGCGCCCCCCCCCCCCCCCCCCCCCCCCCCCCCCCCCCCCCCCCCCCCCCCCCCCCCCCCCCCCCCCCCCCCCCCCCCCCCCCCCCCCCCCCCCCCCCCCCCCCCCCCCCCCCCCCCCCCCCCCCCCCCCCCCCCCCCCCCCCCCCCCCCCCCCCCCCCCCCCCCCCCCCCCCCCCCCCCCCCCCCCCCCCCCCCCCCCCCCCCCCCCCCCCCCCCCCCCCCCCCCCCCCCCCCCCCCCCCCCCCCCCCCCCCCCCCCCCCCCCCCCCCCCCCCCCCCCCCCCCCCCCCCCCCCCCCCCCCCCCCCCCCCCCCCCCCCCCCCCCCCCCCCCCCCCCCCCCCCCCCCCCCCCCCCCCCCCCCCCCCCCCCCCCCCCCCCCCCCCCCCCCCCCCCCCCCCCCCCCCCCCCCCCCCCCCCCCCCCCCCCCCCCCCCCCCCCCCCCCCCCCCCCCCCCCCCCCCCCCCCCCCCCCCCCCCCCCCCCCCCCCCCCCCCCCCCCCCCCCCCCCCCCCCCCCCCCCCCCCCCCCCCCCCCCCCCCCCCCCCCCCCCCCCCCCCCCCCCCCCCCCCCCCCCCCCCCCCCCCCCCCCCCCCCCCCCCCCCCCCCCCCCCCCCCCCCCCCCCCCCCCCCCCCCCCCCCCCCCCCCCCCCCCCCCCCCCCCCCCCCCCCCCCCCCCCCCCCCCCCCCCCCCCCCCCCCCCCCCCCCCCCCCCCCCCCCCCCCCCCCCCCCCCCCCCCCCCCCCCCCCCCCCCCCCCCCCCCCCCCCCCCCCCCCCCCCCCCCCCCCCCCCCCCCCCCCCCCCCCCCCCCCCCCCCCCCCCCCCCCCCCCCCCCCCCCCCCCCCCCCCCCCCCCCCCCCCCCCCCCCCCCCCCCCCCCCCCCCCCCCCCCCCCCCCCCCCCCCCCCCCCCCCCCCCCCCCCCCCCCCCCCCCCCCCCCCCCCCCCCCCCCCCCCCCCCCCCCCCCCCCCCCCCCCCCCCCCCCCCCCCCCCCCCCCCCCCCCCCCCCCCCCCCCCCCCCCCCCCCCCCCCCCCCCCCCCCCCCCCCCCCCCCCCCCCCCCCCCCCCCCCCCCCCCCCCCCCCCCCCCCCCCCCCCCCCCCCCCCCCCCCCCCCCCCCCCCCCCCCCCCCCCCCCCCCCCCCCCCCCCCCCCCCCCCCCCCCCCCCCCCCCCCCCCCCCCCCCCCCCCCCCCCCCCCCCCCCCCCCCCCCCCCCCCCCCCCCCCCCCCCCCCCCCCCCCCCCCCCCCCCCCCCCCCCCCCCCCCCCCCCCCCCCCCCCCCCCCCCCCCCCCCCCCCCCCCCCCCCCCCCCCCCCCCCCCCCCCCCCCCCCCCCCCCCCCCCCCCCCCCCCCCCCCCCCCCCCCCCCCCCCCCCCCCCCCCCCCCCCCCCCCCCCCCCCCCCCCCCCCCCCCCCCCCCCCCCCCCCCCCCCCCCCCCCCCCCCCCCCCCCCCCCCCCCCCCCCCCCCCCCCCCCCCCCCCCCCCCCCCCCCCCCCCCCCCCCCCCCCCCCCCCCCCCCCCCCCCCCCCCCCCCCCCCCCCCCCCCCCCCCCCCCCCCCCCCCCCCCCCCCCCCCCCCCCCCCCCCCCCCCCCCCCCCCCCCCCCCCCCCCCCCCCCCCCCCCCCCCCCCCCCCCCCCCCCCCCCCCCCCCCCCCCCCCCCCCCCCCCCCCCCCCCCCCCCCCCCCCCCCCCCCCCCCCCCCCCCCCCCCCCCCCCCCCCCCCCCCCCCCCCCCCCCCCCCCCCCCCCCCCCCCCCCCCCCCCCCCCCCCCCCCCCCCCCCCCCCCCCCCCCCCCCCCCCCCCCCCCCCCCCCCCCCCCCCCCCCCCCCCCCCCCCCCCCCCCCCCCCCCCCCCCCCCCCCCCCCCCCCCCCCCCCCCCCCCCCAAGAGTGTTGGAATTCGTCGACACGAACGACCACATCAAAATTATAAGAACACACACACACACACAATTTTAGCCAATGGCTCATGTTGAGCATGCTAGGCCAGCTTCTGATGTAGCATTTTTTTAATGAAGATCCCATGAGTCATGGAAGGTGGAGAAAATAAAAGTTTTTTTTGTTAGGATCCCATGAGGCAAGCAACGTACATGTGGTGGAGAATAAGAAAAACGAAAAAGGCAGGACCGAAACATTTTTTACATTATAATTATGTAATGGCAATGGTGGTAATTTCTCTACATAAAATATTATCTAATGGCTAAATCATTTTATCTACTAAAATAAAAGGTTGCATGTTTCTCATTAAGTTTGTGGTAATTTGTAGCTTATATCTCTTTTTCTTATGACACCTTTACTTACGACTTGTAGATGTGTGTACCAATAATCTGCAATCTTGGTATATATAGGAATATATATGAAATTATAGCTATTTACATGCAATATTAAAATAATTTTCTTGAAGCAATACTATCAAGGACATTAAAGTTTCTAAGTTTGTATGGCTGCATCAGCAAGAAAATGGGGATTCATGCAGTGTTATGTTTGAGTACCTTGGTAATAAGTTAGAAACTTGTCAGCAAACTTGTCCTTGAAGTTATCCATCCCTTCCCTGAGACATAACACCATTGACTGAAAGAAATTGAATATGCATAATCATGTGTATATAAAAAATAATGCAAATTTGACTTTACAAACTGAAGATAAGAGAGCTGAGTTAAAAAGTTCAGCAGTTAAGCATACAAGAATACATTTGCGGAAAAATAGCATTTCGAACATCTTGTCACATCACATAATGAAGAACCATGAATTACCCCCCCCCCCCCCCCCCCCCCCCCCCCCCCCCCCCCCCCCCCCCCCCCCCCCCCCCCCCCCCCCCCCCCCCCCCCCCCCCCCCCCCCCCCCCCCCCCCCCCCCCCCCCCCCCCCCCCCCCCCCCCCCCCCCCCCCCCCCCCCCCCCCCCCCCCCCCCCCCCCCCCCCCCCCCCCCCCCCCCCCCCCCCCCCCCCCCCCCCCCCCCCCCCCCCCCCCCCCCCTGATATACAGTACCAGTTGTGGCTAGGCACGCATCAACCTGCTGTTACCTGTTTGTTCTCGAGGAGCAGGTTGCAGCCAGTAAGAATGCACTTCAGGAGTGCCATTGGCGATCATGCCAAAAGCACAACTTCATGTCGTTTTCTTTTGTACGTCGAGGGCGACGAAACCGTCTTCTCTAGGATGTGGAACGACCAAGGCAGACCACCAACACTGAACTGCTCACTCGCCCACGTGAGATTTCCCTTTTGTTCTTCTTCAGCAACCTGTCCATGTATGTCACACCAAGAAAAACACGCTACGCGCTCCACCTCCAAGCTTTCCGAATTCTTTTTTGCCCAGAATTTCCACATAGAAGCTCGTAGATCTAACTAAGTTTAAGTTGCAGATGAACCTCAACTTCTGAAGATCAGAAAGCATACAAAGTATCAAGCTTCAGATGACAGTGGCATTAATATTAAAAATCATTCTGTCCATAACATTGGTATAAATCATTGAACTTCTGAATAATAGACTACATAGGAAAAAACACAAATTAAGTCAGCATAAACAGAAAATGATGAAATACACTACCATCTGATATACATACCATAGGGCTTGTGTAGGTACATAGGAAGGTATATGCAGCTCATCTTCTTGCTGCTAAATGTAAATTTCTCCAACTTTCTAGCAGTCTGCACGCATGACCTCACAGTCCAAGCATGAGAGGGAAGTCATTCTATTATTTCTCTATCTCCAAGCTTTTGTAGTGCAGAAGTTTCCCGACCTAATCAAGATCAAGTTGTGTACTGCAATGTGTCACCAGAAACCAAAGAGTAGGCGAAGCAAGGAAGAATACATAAGCATGATCTCCCCTTCACACAATATCTCTAAAAGAAGATGTATCAAATAATTGCATCAGACATACTGCAGACATCGTCTTATGTGAAATAGCTCGGGCCTACTAAGTGTGATACAGAAGAAGAAAAAGATCAAAATGTATAACAATCTATTGACCATATGTTGTAATTTATAGAGAAATAGATGGTACCTTTTATGTAGTTATCGGTGCCTAGTCCCCCCCCCCCCCCCCCCCCCCCCCCCCCCCCCCCCCCCCCCCCCCCCCCCCCCCCCCCCCCCCCCCCCCCCCCCCCCCCCCCCCCCCCCCCCCCCCCCCCCCCCCCCCCCCCCCCCCCCCCCCCCCCCCCCCCCCCCCCCCCCCCCCCCCCCCCCCCCCCCCCCCCCCCCCCCCCCCCCCCCCCCCCCCCCCCCCCCCCCCCCCCCCCCCCCCCCCCCCCCCCCCCCCCCCCCCCCCCCCCCCCCCCCCCCCCCCCCCCCCCCCCCCCCCCCCCCCCCCCCCCCCCCCCCCCCCCCCCCCCCCCCCCCCCCCCCCCCCCCCCCCCCCCCCCCCCCCCCCCCCCCCCCCCCCCCCCCCCCCCCCCCCCCCCCCCCCCCCCCCCCCCCCCCCCCCCCCCCCCCCCCCCCCCCCCCCCCCCCCCCCCCCCCCCCCCCCCCCCCCCCCCCCCCCCCCCCCCCCCCCCCCCCCCCCCCCCCCCCCCCCCCCCCCCCCCCCCCCCCCCCCCCCCCCCCCCCCCCCCCCCCCCCCCCCCCCCCCCCCCCCCCGGATCGACGTCATCTACAGGCAGATGCGGCGGCGGCGTGAGGAGTAACGATGGAGAACTTTTTTTAGGGTAAAGAAAGCTACGGGGGATTTTAGGGTAAAGAAAGCTACGGGGGATTGAGAAGAGTTATGGGAAATCTTTTTTACGAGGAATAGACCAATAGAAAAGGCCCAGGGAAAATTAGTAAAGGGCATAGGTGGGTAATTCTATCAACTCTAATCTACCGGTTGTGGTTATTTGGTCTGATAAATTAAAGGTCGGATGTTTCTAATTTTTGTGTGATTTTCTAGACTATTTCTCTAATTTCTAATTTGCTCGTTAATTACTTTTTATATATAATAGATGCGGTTGCTTTGTCTCTTATTGCCTTCGGATTTTTGACTTAGGCGGACCTAGGATCGCAACTGAGTCCCTAAGTGAGAGGATAGTTCTTCACTCGGAATAGACGTTGTACTTGTGGCGCAGCTCAGAGTGCAAACGGACGTTGTACTTATGACGCAGCTCAGAGTGCAACCACACGTTTTACTTGTGGCACAGCTCAGAGTGCAACCGGACGTTGTACTTGTGGCGCAGCTCAGATTGCAACCAGACGTTGTACTTGTGGTGCAGCTCGGGATGCACCTCTTTGAATCTTAGGCGAGTACAGGATCGCAGCTAAGCCTCTGAGTGAGAGTATTGCTCGTCACTCGGAGTATGTATTTGAAACTTAGGCAAATCGGGTTCACATCTAAGCCCTCGAGTGAGAGGATTGCTCTTCACTCAGAGTGTGTTTTGAAACTTAGGCGAGTACGGGGTCGCGGCTAAGCCCCCGAGTGAGAGGATTGCTCTTCACTCGGAGTATGTATTGAAACTTAGGCAAATCGGGTTCGCGAATAAGCCCCTGAGTGAGAGGATTGCTCTTCACTCGGAGTGTGTTTTGAAACTTAGGCGAGTACGGGGTCGCGGCTAAGCCCCCGAGTGAGAGGATTGCTCTCCACTCGGAGTATGTATTTAAACTTAGGCGAATCAAGTTCGCGACTAAGCCCCCGAGTGAGAGGATCGCTCTTCACTCGGAGCATGTTTTGAAACTTAGGCCCGTACGGGGTCACGGCTAAGCCCCCGAGTGAGAGGATTTGCTCTTCACTCGGAGTATGTTTTGAAACTTAGGCGAGTACGGGTCACTGCTAAGACCCCGAGTGAGAGGATTGCTCTTCACTCGGAGTGTGTATTGAAACTTAGGCAAATCGGGTTCGCGACTAAGCCACCCACTGGGGTATTTGGACATACATGTTTATGCGGAACCAATCATTGGTATACTGCGAAAATCATGTCTCTGATAAACAATCTGAAAAGTACTTCTTATTACATCTTGACAATCCGAGTGTTTTAGGTATAAAAGCGGCGGAGCAAATCCGTGTTCCAAGAGCGCGGTTCGTCTTGCTTCTTGGCTATATTGTAAAGATGATACGCCCCATTGTGGAGCACCTTGGTGATGATGAAGGGCCCTTCCCAAGCAGGGGAAAGCTTATGAAGCCTGTGCTGATGCACTCGGAGCACAAGGTCTCCTTCCTGAAATGCTCGACCTTTGACGTTTCGAGCGTGGAATCGACGAAGGTCTTGCTGATAAATGGTCGACCGAATCAAAGCCATCTCTTGTTCTTCCTCCAGAAGATCGACGTCATCTTGTCATGCTTGATCTGCTTCGGCCCTTGAGAAAAGTTCCACTCGAGGAGCATTGTGGTGTAAATCACTTGGAAGCGCAGCTTTAGCCCCGTACACCATGAAGAAAGGGGTTCGGCCAGTCGACCAGTTAGGAGTCGTCCTTAATCCCCATATAACATACGGTAACTCAGTCACCCAAGCTCCAGCTGCATGCTTGAGGTCACGCATCAATCGAGGTTTCAACCCTTGGAGGATCCGACCATTTGCTCTTTCAGCCTGCCCATTCAACTGCGGGTGCGCAACGGATGCGTAGTCGACCCGAGTGCCTTGGGAAGCATAGTATGCTCTGAACTCATCAGAATCAAAGTTTGATCCATTGTCCGTAATAATGCTATGCGGGACTCCATAACGGAACACCAATTCTTTGATGAAGCTAATGGATGTGCTTGAGTCTAGATTCTTGATAGGTTTTGCTTCAATCCATTTAGTGAACTTATCAACTACCACGAGCAAATGGGTGAATCCACTTCTACCAGTTCTCAAGGGCCCAACCATGTCTAGTCCCCACACAGCAAATGGCCAGACGAGTGGGATAGTCTTCAAAGCAGATGCAGGTTTATGGGACATGTTCGAGTAAAACTGGCAGCCTTCACATTTATCAACGATATCCTTCGCCACCTCATTTGCCTGTGGCCGGTAGAATCCTGCTCGGTATGCTTTAGCCACGATGGTCCGATAGGACGCATGGTGACCACAGGTCCCAGAGTGAATCTCGTTTAAGATTAGTCGACCTTCTTCCGGAGAGATACACCGCTGAGCCACGCCAGTGACGCTTTCTCTGAAGAGTTGCCCACTTATTACTGTGAAGGCCTTTGATCTGCGAACGATCTGACAAGCCTCATCTTCATCTTTCGGAAGCTCCTTCCTGAGCAGGTATGCAATGTATGGCACTGTCCAGTCAGGGGTTATTACCAAAACTTCCATGATCAGGTCGACCACCGCTGGCACTTCAACTTCAGTCGGTTTGGTTAAACTTATTGGTTGCGGGGGCTCTTCCGAAAAGGGATCTTCTCGAACTAACGGGGTGTGGAGATGCTCCAAGAACACATTACTGGGAATAGGCTTCCGAGTGGAACCTATCTTCGCCAGGTCATCGGCTGCTTGATTCTTGAATCGGGGTATGTGGTGGAGCTCCAACCCTTCAAACTTCTTCTCTAATTTTCTCACTGCATTGCAGTAACCAGTCATGGCAGGGCTCCTGATATCCCACTCCTTCATTACCTGATTGACCACCAAATCTGAGTCACCGTAAACCATCAGGTGACGGACGCCGAGTGAGATGGCCATACACAACCCATACAGAAGTGCTTCATACTCAGCTTCATTGTTTGAGGAGTCGAAGTGAATCTGGAGGATGTAACTGAGCTTGTCGCCTCTTGGGGATACCAGGACCACTCCAGCGCCAGAACCATTAAACATCTTGGACCCATCAAAGAACATAGTCCAATGTTCCGAGTGAACCTGAGTCAGCTGCTGCTGCTCAATCCACTCGGCCAGGAAATCTACTATTGCCTGAGATTTGATTTCCTTTTTTGCTTCAAACTTGATATCCAAAGGAAGGAGTTCAATCGCCCACTTGGCCACTCGACCGGTTGCATCTCGATTGTTCAAAATTTCTGATAATGGAGCATCACTGATGACTGGAACTGAGTGGTTTGCGAAGTAATGTGCAACTTTCTTCGTGGTCAGATAAATTCCATAAAAAAGCTTCTGGTAATGCGGGTACCTTTGCTTGGACGGAGTCAAGGCTTCAGAAATATAAAACACTGGGTGTTGAACTTTGTAGGCTTTGCCATCTTCCTCCCGCTCAACTGTGAGCACTGTGCTGACAACCTGTCCAGTGGTTGCGATATACAATAATAGAGGCTCTTTGCTGAGTGGGGCAGGAAGCACCGGTTGGGTGGAAAGCAGGGCTTTGAGCTCTACAAACTCTACTTGAGCTGCATGAGTGCACTCGAACTTATCAGACTTTTTCATCAGTCGGTAAAGAGGCAATGCCTTTTCACCGAGACGGGAAATGAATCGACTCAATGCAGCCAAACAACCAGTAAGCTTCTGAACATCATGCACGCGCACAGGGCGCTTCATTCGGAGAATTGCTCCAATCTTTTCTGGGTTTGTGTCGATCCCTCGTTCGGAAATGAGAAAACCGAGTAACTTTCCCCCTAGTACTCCAAATGTGCATTTTGACGGATTGAGCTTGATATCATATCTTCTTAGCTTGGCAAATGTTTCAGCAAGGTCAGCCAGTAGGTCGGAACCTTTGCGTGACTTGACCACTATATCATCCATGTATGCTTCCATGTTCCGACTGATTTGAGTGAGCAGGCACTTCTGAATCATGCGCATGAACATGGCACCAGCATTCTTGAGACCAAAGGGCATGGTAACATAGCAAAAGCACCCGAATGGGGTGATGAAGGCCGTTTTTATCTCATCAGGCCCATACAGTCAGATCTGATGGTTCCCGGAATACGCGTCCAAAAAGGACAAACGCTCACACCCCGCAGTCGAGTCGACGATCTGGTCGATGCGGGGGAGAGGGAAGTGATCTTTCGGGCAGGCCCGATTGATATGCTTGAAGTCGATACACATACGTAGTGAATCATCTTTCTTGGGGACCATGACGACATTGGCGAACCACTCGGAGTGGTATATCTCACGGATGAACTCAGCTGACAGGAGCCGAGCCACTTCTTCACCAATTGCCTTCTTCTTCTCCACGGCGGACCGACGGAGGTGTTCCTTGACGGGTTTTACTTTTGGGTCGACGCGCAAACGGTGCTCAGCCAGTCCCCTGGGTACTCCCGGCATGTCTGATGGCTTCCATGCGAAGATGTCCCAGTTCTCACGGAGGAACTGGATGAGCGCTTCTTCCTATTTGGTGTCGAGTGTTGTTCAGATGTGGGTCGGAGCAGCATTAGGATCTTCCGGGTGAATATGGACAGGCTTTCTCTCCCCTGCCGACTAAAATACAGACTCTGAAGCAGGCTTCTTAGCTCGCAACAAATCACTCGGATCTACATTCTTCTTGTATTCTTCCATCTCTACTGCTGCCATCTGCTTGTCGACAATCTTTGAGCCCTTCTGGAGGCACTCTTCTGCTCTTTTCCGACTCCCTGTGACTGTGATCATGCCTCTGGATCGAGGCATCTTCAACTTGAGGTATACATAACATGGTCGAGCCATGAAACGAGCATATGCGGGCCTGCCAAGAATAGCATGGTAGGCATTCTGGAAATCCACCACCTCAAACGTCAACTTCTCCTTGTGGTAATTCTTGGAATCACGAAAAACTACATCAAGAGCCATCTGTCCGAGTGACTTTGCCTTTTTTTCGGGGATGACACCATGAAACTGCATATTGCTCTCGCTGAGTTTAGACATCGGAATGCCCATCCCTTGGAGGGTCTCAGCGTACAAAATGTTCAAGCCACTGCCACCATCCATAAGGACCTTAGTCAGTCGGGTGCCCCCAACGACTGGGTCGACCACCAATGCTTGCTGCCTAGGGGTAGAAACGTGCGCTGGGTGATCGGACTGGTCGAATGTAATGGGAGTCTTCGACCACTTCAAGTACGTCGTAGTTGCCGGAGCAACCATGCTCACTTCTCTGTTGATAACCTTTAGTCGACTTTTGCTCTCAACGTCAGCAAAAATCACCAAAGTAGCATTTACATTGGGGTAACCATCATCTTCATCTTTCTCTTCCTCCTTATCAGAGTCCTTTTCCAGGGGCTGACCCTCTCGGAACTGCTGAATCAGGAGTCGACACTTTCGAGTGGTATGTTTGGGCAAAATCAGGTTACCCTCTTCGTCTTTTTTCGTGTGTATGTGCCACGGCAAATCAAGGACGTCGTTGCCGGACTGATCTTTCACCTTTCTGGGCACCCACGGCCCCTTAGGCTTTCCTTTGAACTTCCCTTGATTCAGAACAGCAACCTCGGCGGGACCTACAACTTCGGCTTTACGTTTTTCCTTTCGGCCGGAATTTCCACCTCCGATGCCCTGGACGATTGGTTTTCCCTTGCCACTGCGGAGTCGGTCTTCCTCTTCGCCGTTAGCATACCGAGTGGCTATCTCCATCATTCGGGCCAGAGACATATCTCCAAACCGACCGAATTTCAGGTTGAGCTCTCTGTACCGGATTCCCTCTTGAAGGCGCAAACTGCCTGGTGCTCTGACACAATTTCTACAGTATGACGAAGGGTAGTCCATCTCTGGATGAAGTCTCTCAAAGTCTCATTCTACTTCTAGACGCAGTGCTGCAATTCAGTCAGCCCAGCAGGTCGCTTGCAGGTGCCCTCGAATGTTATGATAAACACTCGGGCTAACTCTTCCCAACATAAAATACTTCCAGGGGCTAACTGATTCAACCAAGCTCTGGCCAAACCCTCAAGCCTCAGGGGAGGTGCTTCATGGCTACATCATCGTTGCGTCCACCAATCTGCACTGCCACTTGGTAATCCTCTAGCCATGTGTCGGGCTTCGACTCACCGGTGAACTTACTCACGCCCGTCACCAATCTGAAGTTGGCAGGGATCTCAGCAGCTCGGATGGTTCTACTGAAACACTCGAGCCCAGAAACAAATGTTCTGCTTCCACTCGGACGGTCTCTGTCTTGTCCTTCTCTGTGTGCCCGGCCCCTGTCGACCAAACCTTGTACGAGGAGTGACCTCGCATCGAACCCAGGCTCTCTTGGGTCGACTAGAGCTCTCCGCTCGTCACCATATGGGTGCCTTTCGTCATACCGCCGGGGCGCGTATGATCCGCCCCTCGGAGGGGGCATTGGCACTCGTCGGTGACCATCACAGGGATATCGATGATCATATTGCCCGTGGCCTCGACCCAGGTACTGATCCTCGCGATGACCATGATCGTCATGCCGCGGAGCTGATCTCGGACTATGTGCGAACTGTGTCCACAACCACAGATCTGCTATGGAATTGTTGCGCGACTGAGAAACAACTGAGTTTTGTTCACCCGCTGCTCGGAGCAGCGCTCGAATCTGAAGCAAACCTCTACCAGCTTCTGTACGAGACGGCTGAATTGACTCTGCTATACGTGCTGCAGCTTCAAGATTTTTGACCGAAGTGCGGTATACCTGAGGTTCAGGCGGAAACAATTGTCGTCGCCGTCGACTGGATCCGGGGATCTCCTGACGGGCGCGTTCGTCGAGTGAATGTTGGAGATTCACCAGGTGCGTGCACTCAGCCAAGGTGGCTAGGCGCACGGCCTCCAAGGCCCGAGCCTCGGAGGTCTCCCCCACGATGGGGGTCTGGAGCACCTCCACATTGCGGCGATGCAGCTCTTCCCTCTGCTCCGAAGTGAGGGCTTGGGGATGATATTCGTCATGACCGTACGACGGGCCGTCACCGTCGCCGCCGCCGCGACGGAACCCAGGCGGGCTGCGACGAGAGTCGACCATGAGGACTTCTGCCGCAGGGTCGCTGCTTCCGCACTCGGAAAGAGTGTCCGCGAAACCAGTCGACAGATCGAATTGTTCGTAGAGAGATTCGTCGGGCTCGATTGCTGCGACTTGAGGGGTGGTCGACTGTCTAGCCACCGCATGCTTCACCCACCGCTGGAGCCGTGATCGACCAAATCGCTTGCAATGGCGAACAGCAGGGAGT
The DNA here is from genome assembly GCA_036873465.1 of Thinopyrum obtusiflorum. NCBI lineage: Eukaryota > Viridiplantae > Streptophyta > Magnoliopsida > Poales > Poaceae > Thinopyrum > Thinopyrum obtusiflorum. The sequence goes on from JAAAWM010011700.1 coordinate 69,060, forward strand.
GAAGATGCCGCGGGAGCCAACCGATACTGGGTCGATGGCTGCCGCAAAAGGACGCCGCGAGCGCAAGTGCGAAAGTGCATCGCCCCGCGGACGGGGAGCGTCTCGACGTCGAGGGGGGCTTCTTGGATCCAGGTGGACCTCGTGGCCTAGGGACAAACCACCGCCGTAAACCATGTTGAAAGAGATCAAAGAAATTGCAACCTCACCGGAAGTCGCTAAGACGCCGGCCCCATGGTGGGCGCCAACTGTCTTAGGAGTGAGTCTGACATTAAGAATAGGGGGTACGTAGGAGGAGGCAAGGCCCTATCTACGGTGAGGTTGTACACGCAAGTTTACGAGTTCAGGCCCCTCTCGGAGGAGGTAATAGCCCTACGTCTCGGTGCCTCGAAGGCTTGTTGACTGGATTATGCGTGAGAGTTACAGGGGGTGCAAACCCTTATGCCAGAGGAGGGGGTGGCTTATATAGAGTGAGCCAGGCCCCTCCAGCCCTCAGTTACGCAGGGTTCAATGTGAGTTAAGACAGGGACGTTACTGATAACGCTCGCTATAAATGACTATTAATGATCTTTAAGACTACGGAGTGAACGCCTGACCGTTGCCATACTGGGGTGACTGTAGGTCTTCTGTGCTCCAAGTGATTCTTTTGTACCATCGAGTGTAATGATTATGTCGAGTGGAATTGGGATATCCGACTGGAATATCTGGTCGAGTGGATTGCACTCCAAGGTGATTTCAGTCGGTACCTTCTGTTGGACTTTGAATATCTTTGACTCTAGGACAGTGTCCTTGGGTAGGGCATCTAGGTCAGGCCTAAGACCCTACCCTAGGTACATGTCATCGTCAGTCATCCCGTGAAGAGCATCATGACCGTGAGAAGACCGCTCAAGCTACTTCATATGGATCTTTTCGGTCCCAACGCCTACAAGAGTCTCGGTGGTAACACATTCGATTTGGTCATTGTTGACGACTTTTCAAGATTAACGTGGGTGTTCTTTCTTTATGACAAATCGTAGGTCCAAAAGATCTTCAAGAACTTCACCAAGAAGGCCCAAAACCAATTTGAAGTGAAGATCAAGAAGGTTCGAAGTGATAATGGAATGGAGTTCAAGAACGCCAATGTGGATACCTTTCTTGACGAAGAAGGGATTTCACATGAGTTCTCGGCTACGTACACACCACAACAAAATGGTGTTGTTGAGAGGAAGAGCCAGACACTTATCGAGATGTCAAAAATGATGCTTGATGAATACAAGACGCCAAGACACTTTTGGGCAGAAGCGGTTGAGACAGCTTGTCATGCCACGAATCGACTATATCTTCACAAGCTTCTCGGCAAAATGGCATACGAGCTACTCACCGGTAACAAACCCCAAGTTGGATACTTTCGAGTATTTGGCTCAAAGTTCTACATTCTTGATAAGCATCGTCACTTGAAATTTGCCTAAATCTCATGAAGGTTTCCTACTTGGTTACGGTTCAAACTCTCACCCGAAAGGTTGAAGAGACGGTAGATGTGAAGTTTGATGAATCTAACGGCTCGCAAGTACAGCGATTGCCAACTGATGTAGGAGACAAACATCCATATGAGGTCCTTTGTAACTCTTGGCCCATTAACGGCCCGTGGTGAAACTGGCCCGTAATGAACAGTGTATCACTTTATACCCATTAACGTCCCATTAATCCATTGGGCCGTTTGCAGCCCATGTTATCTTTCGGCCTTCTCAGGGCCCATTTATTCTTGGGCTCATTTCCAGCGTTCGGTTACTTATGGCCCGTTACTGCCATTTTCTGCTTGTGGGCCAAATTTAGCCCGTGGTTACAGTTGGCCCGTTTGTGGCCCGTTAATACGTTGGGCCGTTTTCATAGCGTCATCAAATACAGCCTATTAACGACGGCCCGTTTACAGCCATAATGCGGTATGGTTTTGGCCCATGTTTGGCCAATCGATCGTACGGCCCGTATAAGGCCCATTGATGATACAGCCTGTAGAAGGCCCATTGTTCCTACGGCCCGCAGAAGGCCCATTGTTTCTACGGACCGTAGAAGGCCCATTGTTTGTACGGCCCGTAGGAGGCCCAGTGTCACTACAGTAAATATGTAGCCCATGGCCTGTTAAAGGCCAGAAACTACTATAGGTTTAGACCTGTAATGGCCCAAGATGATTATAGGCCCATGTTTTGGCCCATATGAGTAACGGGCCGGCCTGAAGACTGACAACACTGAGATCCACTAAACCTTCCGGCCTGAATTACAGCATACCGACCAAAGAATAAACCTAGACTATACAATAAAGAAATTACGGCATATTACATCCACTGGGAATCAAAGTTCGCTACCGGTGATAATAAAGCGCAACATGACCACAGATTACATACACTGGGCATCAAAGGTCGCCACCAGTGCATATAAACGCGCCGACAAAAGAATATACAAAACTGAGAGCACTTCAGAAGGCACTAGACCTGGCAAGGTCGGGCCCCGCAAGCAGCCGAACAAGCTGATGAGACCTCAGTTGTGTCAATGATAGATGCTTCATCCCTAGCTGTATGGCACCATAGTGCGCAAGGCAGTCCCCTGACATCTTCATTACATCTTTGACTTCAAGTCAGAGCTGAGCTGAAGCAAGCCTTTCCGCTTTAAGTTGAGACTGAAGAAGTCGAACTGATTGAGGCAGTGACTGCACAGAGGTTGTATCACACCTGCTGGTGAGTGGCTTCAACTCACTATCTTCATCAAGACATGACCTTGGGGTCATCTCGCTGTCCTCAAGATGGTTTGGCTCACTATCTTTCCTAAAGTTCTGCCTGGCATAAGAGATACGACTCTGAAAGAGAAACAAGGAGACACGTAACAAGTTTCATAATTATATAAGCAAATAAATGGCTATTCTGCATAAGGAACATGTTTTTACAACTACAATTTAAAACTAGTAGTTGTTGCAAACATCCAATCAGATGTAAACAGCAGTGGAGGAAATGATGCCTATCCAAATCTATACTAGAACAAAGTTTGAAGGCTTGAGAAGGATGAACTTACATTACATGTTAACACGGGCTGGACAAAGCCCTTCTCCATGTTGATGGAAGGATAATTCAATAAATTCCCCAAAGAAAATTCTTTATAAGCGTTGCCATTATTCTACATTTTGCAAAGAGTAAATATAGATCAAATAATATTGGAAGAAATAGAGGATAATGAAGCTCAGGTGCAGACTGATGATACATAATCAAATAGCAATTAATTAAGTACAGCGTTACAAGGCAAAAGGTACTGACAAGAGGAATGCAGACATCAACGTGTGCAGTGGCATTGGCTTTATTCAACATTTTGGTAAGAGTAAATGTAGATATGATAATTTGGAGAAAGTGGAGGGCAGGGCAGATAAGATGCAGAGTAATGCTAGACAATCAACTATCTCACGATGCACATACAGTAATACCACCACCGTCCGTTATTACTTGTCGCTCAAATGGATGTATCTAGCACTATTAAGTTCTAAATACATCCAATTGATCAACAATTAATTCGATATAGAGGGAGTACATGACAACAGGTACTTACATGAGCAATCCAAAACTTCATAACCATTGTGTTAATTCTACATTTATCTAAGAGTAAATATAGATCTTATAATTTCAAGCAAAGGGAGGATGAAGAAGCGAACATTTACAGTGATGCTACATAATCAAACAGCAACGAGTGTAAGTATGCTGACAGAGGGCAAGAGGTACTGACAAGAGCAATGCAGAGCCCAGTATTGTCATGAGATCCTATGATCCTTTGAGCAGGGAGATTCATATGGAATTAGTTTTCATACAAGAGAGAAGGTAAGGCACATGCAGAAATTTAGGAGTTCAAATTTTGAATTGATATCATAGACAGTACCTGACGCTGGGCTCTCAGCAGTTCTAATAGGGGTTTGGCCACTGGAGTAGGGGTAAAGTCTGTTACAGTTGGGCCTGTGTTTTCTGTGGCTACTGATCTATCTGATTTAACAGGTATCACTACCTTTTCCAAATACCTAGTTTGTACTCCTTGAGGATCTGCACTCACCCTCTTCATTTTGGACATCTATTACGAAAGAACAACATTTGACTGGAAAAACATAGTATGACGACACATGGAATAGGTACAGAAAATGGATAGGTATGGCATATACTCATATATGATGCTTAAACTAAGCAGATGGTGTAACAAAGTAGAGGTAATGCAAGAGGTTAGATGCAAAATATGTGCGACCAATACAACCTTGCAGAGTTAGAGCATGCACCTTGATGGGTGAATAAGATAGGCCATCCTCCACCATGCCAAGTTTGTTAGCCAGTGGATTGTTCCGCAATATTCCTCTCATGCGCCCATTGTCATATTCATTTTGATAATGTTCAATACCTGACATGCATGAAAACATAAAAACAAGTGAGATTATCTTTGTAATGCAGAAGTGATTCTAATCCAATACTTCCTCCCTGTAAACCCCTTTGTGCTATCTCTGCAATTCTTCTAAGAGGTGACATGCATGCTGTAATTTGGTGTGTGCATTAATATAATGTGGCCTACTACTCAAAATATGAGAGCTCCAAAAGTGATGATACTTCGCAGATGACAGCTTCAACATATAGTAAAGATGAACAAGTCGACCTGACCTGACAGATTCAAAATATACTAAGGGAGAATAACTCGACCTGACCAGTCGACCACAAGAGAAGAGGATCATCTTAAAGAAGAGCAGAAGAGCAAGCAGATTGAAGATATTACAAGTCTTTCTATACAATGTCGGTTGGCCACCCATGATGAACCAGAGCACACAAAGAAATACTATTACTTCCGGTCTCTCCATATGTGGCTCACATGCATTTCGAAACTAAAGTAGGAACATTTAGCTGACCAATTAAACATCTCTCAGTTTTACTAATATCAGCATAATATCAGATTTGAATTTGTACAACTAAGCTTGTTTAGCTCGATGGGTGGAGCAGTGCTATTACGACACGAACCACGTAGGCTGATCGTGGTCATCATAAAATGGGGAAACCGTAAGCATGATGAGTATAGTGTTGACCGTGGCAGTGGGATGGTAGATCTGAAGCTGCAAACCGTGCAAAGGGTAGTTAGCAACTGATGTTTTCTTTGAAATAACAACTAAGATTTGGTACGGACAAGAAAGTACAGTCAACAAGTGACAAAGAAATGCAATTCTGCTGTCTCTCTATATGTCGTGACATGCATTTGGAAACTCAAGTGGGACCATTAGCTAACCAATTAAATGTGTCTGTTAACTAATATTAGTATCATATCACAATCATATTTGAACAACAAAGCTTTGGAATTTTGAGTGTTGTGTTGTTTAGCTTGAAGGGTGGAGTAATGCTAGTATGACAGAAAGCACCTACGCAGATCATAGTAGAGTAGATAAAAGGGGAAAACCCTAAGCATCAAGAGTAAAATCAGGAAAGTGGAACTAGCTGGACCAATGGGTGGCGCACATGCTTTTCGAAACGAATATAGGAACATTAGGTGACCAATTAAACGTCTGTTTTAGTAATATGAGCATCATATCAGATTCGTATTTCAACACGTAAGCTTTGGAATTATGAGTGGCATGTTGTTTCGCTTGATGGGTTGAGGTCTTGAGGAGCAGTGCTAGCACGACACGAAGCAGTGAAGCACCTACGATGATGGTAGTGAATATAAAGGGGGAAACCATAAGCTTTACGAGTATAGTGACCGTGACATGGAGGATCTGAAGGTGCAAACAGGACAAAGCTACTTCGCAACCAATGTTTGCATTCAACTAGCCACTACGATTTGGTACGGACAAGAAAAGTACAGTAAACAATTTAAGATCTATTTTCCGGGTGAGATCAATAACTTAAGCACATATGGAAGAGTACCACCTCTCTTGCGACACCGTGTAGGCCCCTGCTGATACGTTGAGGGTGCTGTGGGTGCGATGGCTATCGGCGGCGGGGAAGAAGACTTTAGATGGCAGACGGCCGGGTCAGGGGATAAATCCTGTTGCCATGGACGAGGCGGTCGTAGGAGCGGCAACGACAAGGTGGACGACGGCATCGATGAAAGGATCCTGGTCCGGCGCCGTGGATGAGAGACGTCCATCTCTTGCAGTGGACGACGGGGTAGGGGTAGCGGCTCCGGCAAGGTGGAGGATGGGGTGGCGGATGGAGGAGGCTGGCCGCAGTGGGGAGGTTGTCATGGCGCCGACGGTTTATGAATGGGGAAATGGAGGGGGAGGGGGGATCTCAAACTTTGGGACGCACTTGTCTGAAATGTGGGAAAGTTACAAACTTATCCCCTGTTTAAAATTTCAGACATTATGTCGGTTGGGGATAGGACGGTAATCTCGCATCTCCCAAATATTTGCCGGTAACGATTTCGGGCGAGGAGAGGGTGTTTTGCCGCCCACGGTTAGCGCCCATGGTGTATGAACGGGGCTAACAGGTAGGGCGGCTGTGTCACGTCTGAGGGAAGTTACACATCTGCCCCTATTTAAAATATTAGCCTACATCGATTTCGGACAAGGAGAGTTTGTTTTGCCGCCCACCGTGGATGAATGGGGAAATGGAGGGAGAGACACATGTCTTTCGGACGAGCTTGAATCAAATGTGTTTTGCCGCCCACGATTGGCGCCCATCGTGTCTGAATGGGCTCAGAGGCCGTCGTGTCACGTCTGATTGAAGTTACTAGTCTACCCCTATCGACAGCAGTGTAAATTCGGTCGAGAAGGATGTCAAGTGTCAGGGGTAGACAGTAATTTCCATCTCGCAAACACTTGCTTCGGGCAGCCCACAAATGATAGTGGGTGTTTAGCCGCTTCGTTCAAAACTGCCCTGGGCCCTGGCAACTAAATCCAAATCCAATTTTTATTCGATTACGAATATCCACAGATAATTCTACGTTTTGTTATTTATTTCTTCAAAACCACAACAAATATTTATTCCACCTTTATATATGATTATGATTTAGAAATTGCCGTGATCTTCGAATTCAGTAGGTTGGATACACTTTGAGTCAAACAGTTATTTCATCCAATACAATATGCTCACATGAAAAACAGTTCACCTTATGTCAATCATACAAGTACTGATGATTACCTCGCCTAAAAAATTCGGATCATTACAACACATGGACAACATAGGGGGTCTTACAACATAATCCATTCAGAGACATGACACAACATGCAAGTACAATAATCTGATGACAATTTCAACTGCTATCTAAAGAAGAACTGGGATTACCCTGGGCTTCAGATAGCAGAAGCAGCAGCACCTCCTCCGTCTTCAAATGCAACATTCTTACTTCCTCCAATTCTTGGGTTGCTTGCATAATGCGTGCAGCTAATTGCATAATTTCCAGCTTCAACATCGAGATTACCTCATTCATGGCAGCCACGCCATCTCTTTCTGCCTCTAGTAGAGCCTCAATAACTATAATATCTGTGCTCAGACAGCTCTCCGGCGGTGGTGCCTCTGAACTGCTACCATCTGGTAACATGGATGGCGCACTGCTTCCACAAATAGATTCTGGGGTTGTACATTGTGTCCTAGTGTGAACGGCATCCTGAAAGGTTTCCGCTGGACATAAGTAAGAGATAGTTATCGCATGATCCAGGCAGTAAGCTTACATGGTAAATGACATACGAATTATTGCCGAGCATGGCAAGCTATAATTAAATGGTTCGAAGCAGCATCAGCCGAAAAGAAATTAAAATGGTAAGAAGAAACTAGGGATGTAAGTGGCAAATAAATGACATCCGCCAGTCCCATCTAGTTAGTTTTTGCTAGCTCCCTGGTTCATTTTCCTCAAAAAACAAAAACTCTTTTGAACTATCATACCACTAGTGGACTTTAATCGGGATTAAACGGGACCTAGTTGACATCCCTAGTTGAAAGGGAGTGTACCACCACTATATTTAAGTTGCCAAGGCATCTAAGCAGTTGAGATAATCTGAGAAAGCACTTAACAGTGTGGCCTCATATAAACTACGAAGACAGTCTTGTGATGAAGTTCAGAGGAAAAGTTAAGGACTCAAATGAACTAGGCATGCATTTCTTTACGATAGTACAGCAGGCACTGCTGACATATTGGCCAACTCAGGTATAGCATAACAAGTAACAAACAAGCATTCGAATCAAGCAATACAGCAAAGCAGACAACTGAACTATTTGTTATTCTGTAGGATTACAGGTTGAGGGCACAAGCCAAGAAAGCAGCCCACACGCATTACATTTCACATGTACTAAAACACACTGGCTTACCATATGTTGCTGTGAAGCCTCGCTGCTGTTGCAATGTTCTTTGAAGATATCGTCAGCATCCTGTGGTTGCAAATCTACTTGTTGTAGTTTATTCTGCACCCTCTATTTAGGTAAAATTAATTTTAATCGCATGCACTCATTCGAATTGATCATCAATGGTTCATCTAAACTAATGAAAGAAGGGTGTGTGCATACATGACAATATATCTGCTTCCCTCTATTTTTATGCTTGTTCGAGGTGCCAGCCCCAAAAGAACGAATATTTTGCTTGATGGGGTTGGCAGCTCCATAATTAATAGAAGCATCAAATTAGTCATGAACTTGGGAAGATCAAGAACACACAAAAAAGTAATGAACAGAGGCTCGGAGCAGTGATGTAATAGCTAGCATCAGAAAATGTAGGGTAAAACGAACAAAAACCAGCGGAACCACATGCTAGTTTGCTGATGTGTAATTAAGCATAGAGAACATGAAGCAGTCTGATGGAACCAACAGGTGGCATTAGAACAACACCATTATCATAAATATAGCATGCAAGAAGTAAAATAGTAGGCAGTGATATCTAGGAAGTACAGTAATACTTAGGACAAAACTAAAGCATATTAACTATATGTGCACTGGTATGTAATTTAGCACATGTAACATGTTCACTGCCAGAAGTATGGCCCTACAGGTGCAAGCAGAATAACGCGTCTCATGAAAAACTGAATGATGCCTTGAAGAAATTCAAAGGTGCGGTGCTTATGCTAAGAAAGTGAACGTAGGCGCCGGCCATTGGATAATAGTACCTGATTCTCGGCGGCGTATGGGTATCGTTGGCATACTTGATAGCTAAGGATCGTCGATGGTGCTTGTGTTGCGGTTGAGTTTGGGTAGGCTGTCGCCGTCGCTGAAGCGGCTCCAGTGCTACGGTTGCGGCGCCTGTCGACATACAAGAAAGCTCATCTGTGGTAAGTGAACAGTTGCACGATAAAGAGAAAAACTGAAGGAGTACAAATCGAAATAACCTGATGAGGCTGCGACATCGGTAAAGCTGGGCCGGTGGAGTTGAATATGGGGTCCGTGGAGTGGGTCCGGTGCAGTGGACGAAGGCTTCGGCGGGCGTGTTGTACAGTGCTTTCGGTGAGGCGGATCTGTTGCAGCGGACGAGGGCTTGTATGAAGGGCCAGCGAAGGGACGGACGAGGGAGTCAGTGAAGGGCCTACACTGTGGTGGACGAGGGCGTCGGTTAAGTAGATCCGGTGCGGTGGACCATGACGGCGGTCAAGGAGATCTGGAGCGGTGGACAAGCCAGTCGCTGAAGCGGCTCCGGTGAAGTGATGAGTTGGCAGTTGGGGGTTCCAAGGTGCGGAAGGTAGATCCGTCGGGGTATGAGGTCCACCGCTGCGGCAGAGGACTAGATTCGGTGACTTGCCGTGGTTGGGGGGTCGGGGAGGGGAAGGGGAGGGGCTCTGGGGAAGAATGTTGGGGGCAAAAGAGGGGAAAACAATGGAGTTACCAAAGCAGCCCTTTTCCGTTCATGTGGTAGGGGTAAAACAGGAATATCGCAGGGCTAAACTTTCGGGTGCGAGATATTTCGATGTGAGCGGGAAGTTTGAAAGCTTTTGGCGCTTGAAATTATATTCTGCTCTTGTACGGACGACTATGATATCATGGCGAGAATTTGTTTGTTTTGCACGCAAAAAAAGTGCAAGTTTTGAAAATCAATGTCTCCAGCTCGAAACTTAGATTGTCCATTCAATTCAAATATGGATCATTGAGCTACTACAAGCAAATACCCTCATACGGTCCAATTCAAATGAAATTCCAAATGTGTTTATCCTAAATATGATGACAAAAGCAAAAATGTGTATGTGTATGAATAAAGTGGATGATTATAAAGTCCCCCCCCCCCCCCCCCCCCCCCCCCCCCCCCCCCCCCCCCCCCCCCCCCCCCCCCCCCCCCCCCCCCCCCCCCCCCCCCCCCCCCCCCCCCCCCCCCCCCCCCCCCCCCCCCCCCCCCCCCCCCCCCCCCCCCCCCCCCCCCCCCCCCCCCCCCCCCCCCCCCCCCCCCCCCCCCCCCCCCCCCCCCCCCCCCCCCCCCCCCCCCCCCCCCCCCCCCCCCCCCCCCCCCCCCCCCCCCCCCCCCCCCCCCCCCCCCCCCCCCCCCCCCCCCCCCCCCCCCCCCCCCCCCCCCCCCCCCCCCCCCCCCCCCCCCCCCCCCCCCCCCCCCCCCCCCCCCCCCCCCCCCCCCCCCCCCCCCCCCCCCCCCCCCCCCCCCCCCCCCCCCCCCCCCCCCCCCCCCCCCCCCCCCCCCCCCCCCCCCCCCCCCCCCCCCCCCCCCCCCCCCCCCCCCCCCCCCCCCCCCCCCCCCCCCCCCCCCCCCCCCCCCCCCCCCCCTTTCTATCTCTCCCACATGCGGACCCGCCCCAGCTCCTCCCTGTATACATATATGTCATGACTCTTTCCATAGCTCCCTAATGTATCATTGTTCTCGATCTCACACATTGTTCTCTACACCATCTATTCTAGATCTCTCATGAAGTCCCTATCACACACACGATGACTCGCTTCCCTTGTGTCTCCGTACATAGGCCAATTTCAAACAACATCAACATTGTCTCCCTATCTATACGCCATTTATGGACACAAACGCCCCCTCTCTTCCTCTCTCTCTGTCTCTCTCCGTCGCTAGCTCTCTCTCTCTCTCTCTCTCACTCTCACACCCCTCTCCCACACACACTCGATGTCTCTTCCAAATAGTCTGCTCCCCCCGCCCGCACCCATGCTATCCCGCTACTACACATGTCACACCATTCCCCCTTCCCTTATACTAGGTTTACATCATTAGTGGTCTCTCTACTCCACATACGTACACACACTCCCTCTCACACACAAATGCGCGCACAAACACACACAGACACGCACAAACACCCATTAATCTGGATCCTCATCTCTCCCCATGTCCGCATGTGTATCTCACACACTCACTCTCTAATTATGTATATGTGTCTCCATGTTACACAACACAAAGCCCCATGTGCATGTCTCTCTCTATCCTCCACACACATAGACACAAAGAATCTATTATCATTGCCTCAGTCTCTAGACATATCACACACGCACACTATCTCTCTCTCTCGCAAACACGCTCAACAAGGGTTTCCCCGTGAATAACTTACCATCTATTCATCAACAGTCGTGGAAGTACGGCGAACACGAGATGTGAAAAAGAATAAATCTACACATGCTTAGACCACCGAGTATGACTACTAGGACTAGAGCAATCCAAAAAGCGCACCTCCGTCACCCCCTCCTTATCGGCGACGGGAAAACCTTTGTTTTACATAGTCAAGAAGTCATTGTGCTAAGGCCTCACATGCTGAGGCGTTGACTAGAATGTAGATGCTAGTTTACGCAAACAAGTATCGACAATACATTTGTATCTCCATACTTATATTTCTTCTCTTATAAAAAACCGAGTTGGTGATGATGGTACGTGTGCCATCTTGCAATATAGACCGTCCGATCTTTATCTGGCTGGTGGAAATTAAACTAAAAGATACCCGCACCCCTCTCCACATTTGCAGACAAGGCCTTCCCTCGTTCATCCTTATCTCCAACAACCTCATTGTTGAGCAATTAAGAAAGGAAGCCTCTGGAACAAACTGGCCTGGTGGCCGCTGCCGGCGTCGTCAATCCCCATGCCTCCGCTCAGTCCGACCACCAATCACCACCACGCCCCACTCCTCTTCACCTTATCTCCTATTTCTCGAGATATCATTAGTTTTTACACATGGGATTACTCCCGCATGGGTCAATCACAACGAGTGTTTTTATAAAAAAAAATGCATCTTGATGTTTCGTGCAATGCATGGATCTTGCTAGTACTCCTACAGAAGACTAAGTTGGTGATGATGGTGTGTCTGCCATCCGTCGTTTGTGACCATTAGATCTACATCTAACGACTGTGAGGTAAGTTGTTGCCTTTTCTCACCAACATCCCACTTGTCTACCAATTTGCAGAAAAACCCATAATTAGTATCTTAAAACCAACCATATCCCTCCCCGACCTCACCAAAACAGCCCAAGGAATATATTCTAATTGAAACATAATATATCTCTAGTGATATATGTATATCAAAATTAGAGTGTTTTGTATCAAGTTTGTGAATAAGTATTATTCTAATTATGATTCATTGCAACGCACATGAACATTGCTAGTATTTCCAACCATGCAATTTTTTTCCCTAGTATTCCATAGTTTCAAGTTTTCCATCAAGATATTAGTCACTCATGGTTGATATTTACTTTCAATCATGTACACATATGCACTATGTAACTAGCCTTGCTTATTGGGTTCCAAAGCTTAACTTTCACTCCTACTTACAATATGTAGAGTATTTAACAAAAAACTACCACTTTCAACCAGCCCTAGGAAGAATCTATTGTACAAAAAATAGCAAAAACATACCAAAATTTCTTAATCCACGCCAAAAACTACTACCTAGTACGTACCGATTAGGTTAGTTCAGACCCATTTATGACAGGGTTGGCCCACACGTCTGTGCTGACGAGGCAGCTTAAACCAACACATTTTGTTTGACCGTTGACATGAGGGACCCACATCTGACCTTCTATCCTGTTATTCCCCCTCAAATCATTATTTTTCCTGAACATTACTTCAAACAGTACTGATGCATGTTCGTCGGTGGCGCCGGTGATGAGCGAGTTGGCCGCCGCTCCGCCGGACGGGCCGGACGCCGCGCTGGCCTCCGCACGGGTTGGCAGGCTGGCCCGAGCGTGACTCACGAGCGAGCAAGCCGCCACGCTGGCCTTCGCTCAAGCCAGATGGCTGGCCTTAGCGCGGCGCACGCGAGCAAGCCGCCGCGCTGCCGTGCCAATCTAGCTAGCAAACCTTGCAGACAAGCAGCTGGACGGAGCTATCTTGGCTAGCTAGCGGCCGCGAGTGCCGGACGGAGCTGGCATCCGGGCTGCCGCAAGATGGGCTCCCACCACCGGCGGTTTTGACCTCGCCTTCTGCCGGCGGCGGTAGCTGCGTCCCATGGCCGAGGATGACTAGGTGGACGGGCCGGAGGTAGGAGGTCACTCGGGGATTTTTATGCAGACTGGCATGTAGGTCCCACAAGTCATAACGCCCGGTCGAATAAAAGGCGTTGACTTAATGGGCGACATGGGCCCTGTTTGGATACTCTAAGTTAGAGGTTAGATTCTAACCCTGAACTAACTCTAACCAAAGTGGTGTTTGGATGGCAGGGTTAGATTGACAACAAATGTATCCAAACAGGGCCATGAGTTGAAACGTGCCTATAACGGCACTTTGTAGAGTAGTCATTTCTTGGTAGGGCTGGTTGGTAAGAGCATGTACAGTGGTTGATAAGGTAGTCTTATCTTAAGTCTACCACGTATGCAAGTGGTAGTAGTTTCTTGGCATTATTAGTGGTTTCTTGCATTATTAGGGGTTTCTTGTAAGGAACAATGTACTACTAGCGGCAAAAGGCGATTCTAGGTTGCGTTGTACTCCAACGAGTACTACTAGTGGTCGCGGGAGTGTATACCTCATTTTGTGGGTTCGATCCCGGCCGAACGCACGGCGGCCTTTTTTTAAAATAGTAACTTCGCTGCGAGCCAATATTTTACACGGGTAGTTTGAGTTTTGAAGTCAAACGGACGTGCGGCACCACAATCTGGGTGCACTGGATAGCCTAGCCACGTGAACGGGTTTTCCTTCCCAGCATCTCGTGGCTCGCGTGCTCGCCCTAGCCGCACCTCGCTTGCAGCTTCCTCATCAGCTAGTAGCATATTTAGACTAGCGCCTCCCAATTAAGCCCAAGGAGCCGGAAAAGAATGGCGGGGCATTGGGAACTGTGCAATATGGCTCTGTACGTAAAGTGCTCTACTACTACTCTGTAGCTTGTGGCGTTGCACGCATGGACTTCACTCCATTATCGGCTCTACTATAAAAGAAATTCCTCTTGACGTGTTTTTTTTAAACGGAGGCAAAAGCTTTGCTTCATCTCATTCATAAAGAAGGAACTACTAACAAAGTTCGACGAGATCCATTACACCTCCACAAATGGAAGCGAAAAGCCTAGTCTCGCTGTATCAAATAACTCAAATGTTCTGCCCCCGCAGTAACCGTCGCTGATAAATAGGCTGCTAGTGTGTGCGTGAGAGGAGCGGCTGAGTAGGCCAGCTACATGAGAGGAGCGGCTGAATAGAGCATCGAGAGTACCCACTAGGCCACTACGCAGGTGTACTTTCCCTGCATTGATAGTACAGCGATGGTTCTAGAGAACAGTAGTACCCTCCACTTCCAACTGTAGCTCCTTGGCCCTGAGATTCAAGAGTTCAAAACTGGTGCACTATACTAGAAGTACAGACATCGCACTACTAGTTGAGAAAGTAGTACTAGTACTGCTACAGTACGAGTACGTATTCCTCCGTCACATAATGTAAGACGTTTTTTGACACTAGTTGGCGTGTACAAAAAATAGAAAAACATACCCAAAATTTCTTAATCCACGCCAAAAACTACTAGCTAGTGCCAAAAATTTCTTACTAGTGCTATTATTTACAGTATAATGCAATCCCATAATGTCCCATAATGCTAGTACTAGTAGTAAATAATAACCTCACCCCTTCGCTAAGGAACGATCTACAGTTGGAAGGGACGAGGCCCTGCGGTTACTACGCTCTTATCTCCTCCTCGCCAGTTCCCCTCCCCCCGAAGAGAAGGCAGTTCGTCGCTACTCCCATGGATTCGCCAGGTGGTTCTCCTCCTCGTCGGGGCTGGGAGACCTTGGACGACGATCCTATGGGAGAAATCGCACGCCGCTCCGATGTCCTCACCGCCGCAAGACTCGGTGCTTCCTGCACCAACTTTTTCAAGACGGTGCTTAAAAAGGCTTGGGAAAAGGCCATGCTTGTTGGTCTTCCATGCGTCCTCGAGGAGAAGGTTCTTCTATGGGACAATCCTTCGAATAGTCCACCGCTCCCTGGCCATGGTTGCACGTTGACTCCGCTAGAGTTGCCGACGTTGAGAGGTAGTCGGATTTTGTCTGATGAGCAGGTTAGTAATGGAGTTTGATCATGTAGTACTTAGTTATTCCATTTCCATCCCATAATTTCTCCGCAGCCCACCATCTTATATATAGGTCTGGGTCGGTGCCAATGAAGATTGGCTTGCATACCTCTGGCCGGATACCACCATCATTTTGCACAACATCCACAGCAGTGCGGCCGTTCCGGTAGACCCCTTCTCCACCATTGGGATCGGCCTTCCGGACTGGCTGGGCTTGAATACGTATGATGATGCCTACATGAGATTGAAGAACATAGCAATTGCGGACCCGCCGACAAAGCGACGCGTCTACGATGATTACTATCTCATCGCGGTGTTCGACATAAGGATTGCCATCAATGCAAGAGGCAGTAACGGCAGAGGCTGGCGCATGTTGGCGGCGGCAGATTTGTACCCCTACCCCCCCCCCCCCCCCCCCCCCCCCCCCCCCCCCCCCCCCCCCCCCCCCCCCCCCCCCCCCCCCCCCCCCCCCCCCCCCCCCCCCCCCCCCCCCCCCCCCCCCCCCCCCCCCCCCCCCCCCCCCCCCCCCCCCCCCCCCCCCCCCCCCCCCCCCCCCCCCCCCCCCCCCCCCCCCCCCCCCCCCCCCCCCCCCCCCCCCCCCCCCCCCCCCCCCCCCCCCCCCCCCCCCCCCCCCCCCCCCCCCCCCCCCCCCCCCCCCCCCCCCCCCCCCCCCCCCCCCCCCCCCCCCCCCCCCCCCCCCCCCCCCCCCCCCCCCCCCCCCCCCCCCCCCCCCCCCCCCCCCCCCCCCCCCCCCCCCCCCCCCCCCCCCCCCCCCCCCCCCCCCCCCCCCCCCCCCCCCCCCCCCCCCCCCCCCCCCCCCCCCCCCCCCCCCCCCCCCCCCCCCCCCCCCCCCCCCCCCCCCCCCCCCCCCCCCCCCCCCCCCCCCCCCCCCCCCCCCCCCCCCCCCCCCCCCCCCCCCCCCCCCCCCCCCCCCCCCCCCCCCCCCCCCCCCCCCCCCCCCCCCCCCCCCCCCCCCCCCCCCCCCCCCCCCCCCCCCCCCCCCCCCCCCCCCCCCCCCCCCCCCCCCCCCCCCCCCCCCCCCCCCCCCCCCCCCCCCCCCCCCCCCCCCCCCCCCCCCCCCCCCCCCCCCCCCCCCCCCCCCCCCCCCCCCCCCCCCCCCCCCCCCCCCCCCCCCCCCCCCCCCCCCCCCCCCCCCCCCCCCCCCCCCCCCCCCCCCCCCCCCCCCCCCCCCCCCCCCCCCCCCCCCCCCCCCCCCCCCCCCCCCCCCCCCCCCCCCCCCCCCCCCCCCCCCCCCCCCCCCCCCCCCCCCCCCCCCCCCCCCCCCCCCCCCCCCCCCCCCCCCCCCCCCCCCCCCCCCCCCCCCCCCCCCCCCCCCCCCCCCCCCCCCCCCCCCCCCCCCCCCCCCCCCCCCCCCCCCCCCCCCCCCCCCCCCCCCCCCCCCCCCCCCCCCCCCCCCCCCCCCCCCCCCCCCCCCCCCCCCCCCCCCCCCCCCCCCCCCCCCCCCCCCCCCCCCCCCCCCCCCCCCCCCCCCCCCCCCCCCCCCCCCCCCCCCCCCCCCCCCCCCCCCCCCCCCCCCCCCCCCCCCCCCCCCCCCCCCCCCCCCCCCCCCCCCCCCCCCCCCCCCCCCCCCCCCCCCCCCCCCCCCCCCCCCCCCCCCCCCCCCCCCCCCCCCCCCCCCCCCCCCCCCCCCCCCCCCCCCCCCCCCCCCCCCCCCCCCCCCCCCCCCCCCCCCCCCCCCCCCCCCCCCCCCCCCCCCCCCCCCCCCCCCCCCCCCCCCCCCCCCCCCCCCCCCCCCCCCCCCCCCCCCCCCCCCCCCCCCCCCCCCCCCCCCCCCCCCCCCCCCCCCCCCCCCCCCCCCCCCCCCCCCCCCCCCCCCCCCCCCCCCCCCCCCCCCCCCCCCCCCCCCCCCCCCCCCCCCCCCCCCCCCCCCCCCCCCCCCCCCCCCCCCCCCCCCCCCCCCCCCCCCCCCCCCCCCCCCCCCCCCCCCCCCCCCCCCCCCCCCCCCCCCCCCCCCCCCCCCCCCCCCCCCCCCCCCCCCCCCCCCCCCCCCCCCCCCCCCCCCCCCCCCCCCCCCCCCCCCCCCCCCCCCCCCCCCCCCCCCCCCCCCCCCCCCCCCCCCCCCCCCCCCCCCCCCCCCCCCCCCCCCCCCCCCCCCCCCCCCCCCCCCCCCCCCCCCCCCCCCCCCCCCCCCCCCCCCCCCCCCCCCCCCCCCCCCCCCCCCCCCCCCCCCCCCCCCCCCCCCCCCCCCCCCCCCCCCCCCCCCCCCCCCCCCCCCCCCCCCCCCCCCCCCCCCCCCCCCCCCCCCCCCCCCCCCCCCCCCCCCCCCCCCCCCCCCCCCCCCCCCCCCCCCCCCCCCCCCCCCCCCCCCCCCCCCCCCCCCCCCCCCCCCCCCCCCCCCCCCCCCCCCCCCCCCCCCCCCCCCCCCCCCCCCCCCCCCCCCCCCCCCCCCCCCCCCCCCCCCCCCCCCCCCCCCCCCCCCCCCCCCCCCCCCCCCCCCCCCCCCCCCCCCCCCCCCCCCCCCCCCCCCCCCCCCCCCCCCCCCCCCCCCCCCCCCCCCCCCCCCCCCCCCCCCCCCCCCCCCCCCCCCCCCCCCCCCCCCCCCCCCCCCCCCCCCCCCCCCCCCCCCCCCCCCCCCCCCCCCCCCCCCCCCCCCCCCCCCCCCCCCCCCCCCCCCCCCCCCCCCCCCCCCCCCCCCCCCCCCCCCCCCCCCCCCCCCCCCCCCCCCCCCCCCCCCCCCCCCCCCCCCCCCCCCCCCCCCCCCCCCCCCCCCCCCCCCCCCCCCCCCCCCCCCCCCCCCCCCCCCCCCCCCCCCCCCCCCCCCCCCCCCCCCCCCCCCCCCCCCCCCCCCCCCCCCCCCCCCCCCCCCCCCCCCCCCCCCCCCCCCCCCCCCCCCCCCCCCCCCCCCCCCCCCCCCCCCCCCCCCCCCCCCCCCCCCCCCCCCCCCCCCCCCCCCCCCCCCCCCCCCCCCCCCCCCCCCCCCCCCCCCCCCCCCCCCCCCCCCCCCCCCCCCCCCCCCCCCCCCCCCCCCCCCCCCCCCCCCCCCCCCCCCCCCCCCCCCCCCCCCCCCCCCCCCCCCCCCCCCTCTTCCTCCTCTCTTCTTCTTCCTCCTCTCTTCCCCATCGTCGGCCGCACACCATTTCCCCCCGCTCACTGCTCGCCCGCCCGCGCTATCTTCCTTGGTAGCTCACGCGTACCATATCCCCCCGCTCACTGCTCGGCCACACGAGGAGAAGCTTCTTCGCTCGCCCGCCCGAATCCACTTCCCCGCTGGCTCGCAGGCACCGAAAACCCCAATGGCAGAACCGATTGACACGCAGAGCCGCGATTGGAATTCCCTCCCCGATGTTCTCTTGGAACAGATCTATAATCGTATGGACCTACTCAGCACCGTCCGTCTGGCCGCATGCTCGGTGTCTTTGTATCATCTACTCGTCTGCAACCGGACGGCTCTTTTCAAGACACCCTGCTTGCTGATGCCCGATCCTCACAGGTGGCCCAGACACCGACTTGACGATCCTACGGAGGTTGCCGTGGTGCCCCTCGACATGCTACCACTACCCGTCCACCTATCCTTCATGCGTGGCCACTACTGGATGGGCATGAAGGCCAACTGGATCGTCCTCATCCACCAATCCGGTAGTCCGTGGCGTCTCGTGGATATCTACACCCAGTGAGAGATCACCCTTCCATCTTTGGACACCGCCGCCATCGAGCCTCGCGGCCCGCCGGACACTCCTGCCTACTACGCACGAGACGCGTCGAGCTTTTGGCTCGACCTCTATTTGCTGAAGGTTGTAATCTGCGAAGTACCCACACCATCAGAAGACTACATGGATTACAAGCTCATTGCCGTGTTCAACATGGGATTAGCCTATCTGGAATCCGGTCGCCATACATGGTTATGGCTCATCGTCGATCCTCTTCACCCAACACTTCTGTCTGATGCTATAGTGCACGATGGCATCGTTTATGCGGTCGACGCACAGATTGGCTGCCTATATTGGTGGAATCTATCGTCGTGTAATTGTTCTATCTCATCTCATCTTTACCTTAAGAATACGACTGCCTGTTTATTGTTACAAATTTAGAATATATAGTATGTCTATAACCACATCATTGCTATATGTTCCTCTCATTTCCTAGATTTTTATGACCACACATGTTATTGTTAGAGTTGATATGAGAACAATTGGTATCTAATGATTGTTAGAATAGATATTATGAGTGTAACCTCATGATTGCTATATGTTACTCTCATTTCCAGGATTTTTATAACGACGCATGTTATTGCTTAGAGTTGATATGATAACTGTAGTAAGTGCTATGGTAGAATATGAGTAGGCCCTGTCATATCTGTTTTCCTCTCATTGTTACATGATGTTTCAACCATGATATATTGCTGGAATATGAAAGCCATTGGCTTATTTTTTTTAACTTGGGGTATGATTATGACCACGGCATTGCAATTCTCTGTCTATGATATGTGTCACTGTTATAATAATCTTAATTCCACACATACTCTGAACATGATTGTTTATTTTTGTCATTTTGGTCTCCAATTTGAATTGTTGTAGCAGACGCAAATGTGCTGGCCTTCATGATTCCAGGACCTGGAATCATACCAGCCGATGGGTGGTGGTTTATCGCTCGTTCAGCTGACGGTGGTCATTTGATGCTCATTTGCACGTACCAAATTGACCAAACCATTTCATCAAACCACATGTAGTACAATGCCTGGGGCATTCGTGACATTGATGGCTATGGCTGCTTCGTGTTCGAGAAAGATCCCAGCTCCGTTGGGCCAGGCGTATTCAACTGGAGGCAGGTTTACAGCCTCGGCAACCACTCCATGTTCCTCGGGCTCAATTATCCGATCATCCAACCAATCATCGATCATATCACTGGTGATGATTACCGTGCTATGCAACTTCCATTCGCCAGGGGGGACTGTGTTTACACATCATACCATGGGTTTCATGAATCACCATATCCAGAGATTCGTCGACACAGCTTGTTGCCAGATAATCTTCAGTGTGTGAAAGGCATCAAGCTTCCATGCGATGGATGGCTTTTGCAAACCCGACATGCGGCGATGTGGTTCATGCCAACAGCAAATATGCACAACTTGATTCGTACTGATATCTAGACTGAGCCATGTATTCTGCTGTTGTAGCACGACCCTCTTTTGTTGGATATTATGTACTGTTGTTAGTTTGAAGCACTCCTCTGGTTTGAAGGATAGATACCTTTCTGGGATCAAGTGTATCCTAACTCACCTGCGCAGGATGTACTGATAATGATGATGGAGATGCTGTGCAGTATATATATATATATCACTTAGGCTTCAAGTGCATACTTGTTAGTTAAACCTATGGTTAAAATGTGACACTAAATATGACTAGTAAGTACTCCCTCCGTCCCATAATATAAGAACGTTTTTGGCACTAGTGTAGTGTCAAAAACGTTCTTATATTATGGGACAGAGGGAGTAGTACAGTAGCAGTACTAGTATACGTCGGCCAAATTATTCATCATGTCCACACATTGAATTGACGTGACAACACGCTGCGCGTGAGGTGACACAAGAATCCCGGCGGCGTGTTCGGGTATTCTGGACTTCAGATTTGAAGTACCACTTATCTGTCGAAATCTTTCATCATTCACTTAAAACAGTCGATTGATCATACATTGAGTACCATATAACTGGAATTAACCAATGAAAGTCGAAGAAGGATTGGCCGGTGCTGCCGGCTGCGTCAAGTTCGATCCCACGGATCAGGAGCTGATCGAGCAACTTGAGGCCAAAGTGAGTGCTGACAGCGCGAGATCTCACCCTCTCATCGATTTGTTCATACCAACCATCGACAGCGAGCACGGCATATGCTACACCCATCCTGAGAAACTTCCAGGTAAGACACCGATCGGCCGTCTACTTGCACAAACATATTCCTTTGTTTATAGCTCTATTTTTCTTTTTAGACACAGACCTGGTGAAGCAATTACAATTTGACAGTTAATAAAATGTGAAACAAGTGACTACAACATGCCAAAGATGTTATGAAAATGCCAACTACGTACACTAAAACCTGTATTCGATAATACTGCAGGTATCACACTGAGTGGCCTAAGCAAGCATTTCTTCCAGCGCAATTCCAGGGCATTCAAAAGGGGCACATGGACGCATCGCAAGATACAGTCGGAGTGCAGCATGCACGCGATGTGGCACAACACCGGCAATACCTTGCCGGTGATGGTCAATGGCCGGCAGACGGGCAGCAAAAAGGTTCTGGTGCTGCACACCAACAAGAACTTCGACCAGCAGAGGACCAACTGGGTGATGCACCAGTACCACCTCGGGGACCTGGAGCAAGAGAAGGAGCGGGAGCTGGTCCTCTGCAAGATTTTCTACCAGACGAACACTAGGGCCAGGAGTAAAAAGATTATAAGTTAGTTTGGTATTGGTACTTGTACTACCTTGTCGTCCGCAAGTTGGTATTGTTGTTAACGATCTTTTGGAATGAACTTGGCATTTGCTTCCAACCATCATGCCGAGGGTCGACGTGGATATAAAGCTGAATCATTTGTTTCGAAACGAATTTTCAGGCACCTGATATTTATTTGATGGATAGCATAAGCACCTGCCGTTCGAATTCCCAGTTCTTCAAATTTTTTGAAACAAGTGCATGCACTTATTATCACAATGAAAAAACAATATCCCTACTGCGTCCCAGTTATCAGTCTGTACTTGCAGAATTCTCTCGTTTATTGAGCACGTATATTGTTTTTTCAGGTCGAGCAAGTTTCAACTGGGCTGTAGACTGCCCAGGCTTGGTTTTGTTTTTAACAGGCCCAGCCCATGATGACAACGGGGCACAAAGATCCAGCAGGTATCTACTAGCCTCTGGCCTGCCAGCGTTAGTTATATTTTGTCTTACAACATCCGCAGGCAGTTTTTTTACTGAATCAAACACACAGCCCAGTTCTATTTTCCTCTTGAAACGTATGTCCTACATCCATTTTCTAATCTCTACCTATAGTTTTACTAGTTCATATACACGTATCATTATATTGAAAATACATAAAATTCCCTTTTCATATTTACATCCTTATTTTTGTTGTTGTTTTCCCTCCCAGCGCTGATTTTTTTTACCACTGGTTTTCCCTTAAACCAACTCAATTGTCCCATGTCTTATTTGCTTACAAAAACAAA
Source organism: Thinopyrum obtusiflorum (assembly GCA_036873465.1). Lineage (NCBI taxonomy): Eukaryota > Viridiplantae > Streptophyta > Magnoliopsida > Poales > Poaceae > Thinopyrum > Thinopyrum obtusiflorum. The sequence continues at coordinate 91,588 of JAAAWM010011700.1, forward strand.
ATGATTTTTTTTGGAAAATCAATAAGTTCTTAAAAAATGTTTATCATTTCGGGATTACAAAAGTTCGGACTCCACCGAAATATGCAAAATAAGGTTGAACTTTTTGACCGTGGTCCTGGGCAGAAAATGGGCTGTAATAAATTACTTAAGAATTAGCAAATGGGCTGCAAATTATTAAAAAATAGCAAATGGGCTCTATGTTGTCTGCCATAGATTTGGAGGCTAACTTGTGGGCCTACTAATTTCATGCATACACAAGGTTTCTCAAAAAAGAAACTTAGTCAACAATCGACTCTACCAGCGTCAGACCGTTAGATGTCAATCTAACGGCAATCGTGCTTCTTCAGTCTCTGATCTTCCTGCCCTAGCCGCCCAAACCAGCACTGTCGGAACCGCCTGCTCCCGCCTCTCGTGGCCGGCTGTGCTGCCGGGCAGGCCTCATGGCCCCATCATATACTCGCATACCTAGCCTGTCTATCCCTCTACTCACCCACACCTCCTGTTATTTTCCGGCGACGGCAGCCGAACCAGTCAACCCTCGTACTCTCCACCGCGTGGGCAGCCACTGCCGTGTCTTCCCCAGCTCTGTGTCGTTCCCTTCGTAGGCCTCGCCGTCGTCCACCGCCCTGGTGCTCTCGGTGCGGCGTGGTCAACATGGCCAACGAACGACATCCATCGGAAGTGGACTGTACGTGGAGAGGCTGACAGCTGGGTCCACGGCCGCACACAAGGAAATGCCTCCTTATTACGCGGAAAATAATGATTTCTCCACCTGACATCTGGGACCCGCCGGAAGGGCCTCTGTATTTCGCGAAAAAACATTCCCTCCGCTGACAGGTCAGACCTACCAACTATATCTTCGCACGCAAGGAAGTGCCTCCTTATTGCGCACAAAAAAATGAATACCCCCCTGCCAGCTGGGACCCACCATAGTGGGAGGCTGACTTGTGGGCCTACTAAGTTGACGGGGATGGAGGGCTTTGTCAACTTAGTCAATATATGAACGATTCTAGCTCCAGTGACGGTACGATGTCCATCGAAGGCCATAGTGCTTCTTCAACCTCTGGTCTTCTTGCTCCAGCCGCCCGAACCAGCGCCAGTCGTGCCACGTGCTCCTGCCTCCCGTGGCCGGTTGTGATGCCGCGGAGGCCTCACCGCCCCCTACTACTCCCACCGCTGGCCAGGCCACCCCCCCCCCCCCCCCCCCCCCCCCCCCCCCCCCCCCCCCCCCCCCCCCCCCCCCCCCCCCCCCCCCCCCCCCCCCCCCCCCCCCCCCCCCCCCCCCCCCCCCCCCCCCCCCCCCCCCCCCCCCCCCCCCCCCCCCCCCCCCCCCCCCCCCCCCCCCCCCCCCCCCCCCCCCCCCCCCCCCCCCCCCCCCCCCCCCCCCCCCCCCCCCCCCCCCCCCCCCCCCCCCCCCCCCCCCCCCCCCCCCCCCCCCCCCCCCCCCCCCCCCCCCCCCCCCCCCCCCCCCCCCCCCCCCCCCCCCCCCCCCCCCCCCCCCCCCCCCCCCCCCCCCCCCCCCCCCCCCCCCCCCCCCCCCCCCCCCCCCCCCCCCCCCCCCCCCCCCCCCCCCCCCCCCCCCCCCCCCCCCCCCCCCCCCCCCCCCCCCCCCCCCCCCCCCCCCCCCCCCCCCCCCCCCCCCCCCCCCCCCCCCCCCCCCCCCCCCCCCCCCCCCCCCCCCCCCCCCCCCCCCCCCCCCCCCCCCCCCCCCCCCCCCCCCCCCCCCCCCCCCCCCCCCCCCCCCCCCCCCCCCCCCCCCCCCCCCCCCCCCCCCCCCCCCCCCCCCCCCCCCCCCCCCCCCCCCCCCCCCCCCCCCCCCCCCCCCCCCCCCCCCCCCCCCCCCCCCCCCCCCCCCCCCCCCCCCCCCCCCCCCCCCCCCCCCCCCCCCCCCCCCCCCCCCCCCCCCCCCCCCCCCCCCCCCCCCCCCCCCCCCCCCCCCCCCCCCCCCCCCCCCCCCCCCCCCCCCCCCCCCCCCCCCCCCCCCCCCCCCCCCCCCCCCCCCCCCCCCCCCCCCCCCCCCCCCCCCCCCCCCCCCCCCCCCCCCCCCCCCCCCCCCCCCCCCCCCCCCCCCCCCCCCCCCCCCCCCCCCCCCCCCCCCCCCCCCCCCCCCCCCCCCCCCCCCCCCCCCCCCCCCCCCCCCCCCCCCCCCCCCCCCCCCCCCCCCCCCCCCCCCCCCCCCCCCCCCCCCCCCCCCCCCCCCCCCCCCCCCCCCCCCCCCCCCCCCCCCCCCCCCCCCCCCCCCCCCCCCCCCCCCCCCCCCCCCCCCCCCCCCCCCCCCCCCCCCCCCCCCCCCCCCCCCCCCCCCCCCTCTTCGCACGCAAGGAAGTGCGTCCGGGCAAAAAAAAACAATTCACCCCCCTGACTGCTGGGACCCACTAGCTACATCTTCGCACGCAAGGAACTTCCTGACAGTCGGGACCCACCTGGTGGAAGCGTACGTAGCATTGTCATTCTGGTCGCGAACGTGTACGTACATACTGGTCGATGTGGAGGCGCGCACGTGTCGTAGTAGAGGCGCGCACGTAGCATGTACACGTACGTACAGCGGCCAGTGTGCAAGAAAGAAAATACGGCCACGTACATATGGGTTGGGTCTCGAACACCTACTCGCGCATACGTACGGCCAGGGCTTGTGTACATGGCTGGGTCAGAATGGAGAAACTGCGTCATCGTCATGTTCATGGGGAGCCAACCGGCTGGGTCGAAATGGAATGCGTCGTCGTGTTCATTGGGAGGGCTTGGACGGAACAACCGATGGAAACGAGGCCTGGCGTACCGCAGAATGGAGGAAACGGCCTTGTGTTCGACCGGCCACGTTCAAAACGGGATCCTATTCATCGGGAGGGGTCTGGCGTACCGCAAAACGGAGGAAACAGACCTCCTACGATCGAAACAGGGGTCCTGTTGATCAGGAGGGGTGTGGGGGGGGGGGGGGGGGGGGGGGGGGGGGGGGGGGGGGGGGGGGGGGGGGGGGGGGGGGGGGGGGGGGGGGGGGGGGGGGGGGGGGGGGGGGGGGGGGGGGGGGGGGGGGGGGGGGGGGGGGGGGGGGGGGGGGGGGGGGGGGGGGGGGGGGGGGGGGAAACGGGACTCCACGGGATACTGTTCATCTCCACCGTCGACTGCCTCCACGGGGTACTGTTCAGCCATCGTCGACTGCCTCCACGGGCTATTGTTCATCCACAGTCGACCTCCTCCAGCCTCCACCTGCGACTGTTCATCCACGGGCTCCTGTTTATCCAGCCTCCACCGCGCGCTCCTCCACCGGCTACTGTTCAACCAGCCCTCTCCACGGGGTCCTGTTCAACCACCCCTCCACGGGCTACTGTTCATCCAGCCCTCCACCGACTATTGTTCAACCAGCCCTCCACGGGGTCGTCCTGTTCATCCAGCCCTCCACGGGGTCCTGTTCATCCACCGGCTCGATCGATCGGGGTCCTATTCATCCAGCGGCAACGACCTCTACTACCACGGGGTCCTGTTCATCCAACCCCCCACCGGGAGCTGTTCATCCAAACCCCCCAACAACGCTCACTGTTCATCAAGGGAAGGAGGCAGTAGTGTTCGATCGACTTCAGTTAGCAGCAGTAGCGAAGGAATCACTCGGGTTCAGTTAACAGCAAGGGATCGATCGATCGCTCGGGTTCAGTAACGCGTAGCCTGCAGTGCAATCGCTCGGGTTCAGTTAGAGCCCAATGCCTCGCTCGGGTTCAGTTAGAGCCGAACTCCTCGCACACACGCGCGTACGTACAAGAGAAACACGCATCGCTCGGCCCCCGACCACCCACCGTAACCGGGAACTCCCCAATATTTTCCGCGCCCTCGCTTCTACCACGGTTTTTTCCGTCATGGACGGCCCAAAGAATGTCATGCAGCTGCGTCTCCGGCCCGCCTAGGACGAAAAGCCCATTTTCTGTCATGATTTTTTGTCATAGAAGTAGGAGCCCACCACATCTATGATGATACCGGTTTTTGTCACAATTATCGTCAAAGAAGTGTCATAAGCATGACAGAAAAAATTTCGTTCGGCCAAAATGTCACGGATGTGTCTTTTTTTTATAGTGACGTTCGATGATGATTTGTATTATGAGTTATGTGATTTGATGACCGAAGTTTGTTCGGGGTCCCGGATAAGATCACGGACATGACGAGGAGTCTCGAAATGGTCAAGACATAAAGATTCATATATTGGAAGGTTACATTCGGACACCGGAATGGTTCGGGTCGTCTCGGATGAGTTTTGGAGTACCGGGGGTTACCGAAACCCCCGGGGGGGGGGGGGGGGGGGGGGGGGGGGGGGGGGGGGGGGGGTTATTGGGCCTCACGGGCCAAGTGGTGGAAGAGAGGAGGCAGGCCAATGAGTGGCGCGCGCCCCCCTAGCCCAAACTGAATTGGACTAGGGTTTGGGGGGGCGGCCCCCCCTTTCCTTCTCTCCTCCTCCTCCTTCCCCCCTTCTCCTTGTGGTAATAGGAAAAGGGGAGGCTGAATCCTACTTGGAGTAGGACTCCCCCCTTTGGGTGCGCCACCCTTGGCCGGCCTCCTCCTCCCCCCTCCTTTATATACGTGGGGAGGGGGGCACCCTAGAACACACAAGTTGATCTTTTAGCCGTGTGCGGTGCCCCCCTCCACAGTTACACACCTCGGTCATATCGTCGTAGTGCTTAGGCGAAGCCCTGCGCCGGTAACTTCATCATCATCGTCACCACGCCATCGTGCTGACGGAACTCTCCCTCGGCCTCAACTGGATCAAGAGTTCGAGGGACGTCACCGAGCTGAACGTGTGCAGATCGGGGAGGTGCCGTCCGTTCGGTACATGGATCGGTTGGATCGCGAAGACGTTCGACTACATCAACCGCGTTACTAAACGCTTCCGCTTTCGGTCTACGAGGGTACGTGGACACACTCTTCCCGCCCGTTGCTATGCATCTCCTAGATAGATCTTGCGTGATCGTAGGTAAATTTTTTGAAATACTGCGTTCCCCAACAGTGGCATCCGAGCCAGGTCTATGCGTAGATGTTATATGCACGAGTAGAACACAAAGAGTTGTGGGCGATAATAGTCATACTGCTTACCAGCATGTCATACTTTGATTCGGCGGTATTGTTGGATGAAGCGGCCCGGACCGACATTACATGACCGCGTTCATGAGACTGGTTCTACCGACGTGCTTCGCACACAGGTGGCTAGCGGGTGTCTGTTTCTCCAACTTTAGTTGAATCGAGTTTGACTATGCCCGGTCCTTGTTGAAGGTTAAAATAGCACACTTGACGAAAAATCATTGTGGTTTTGATGCGTAGGTAAGAATGGTTCTTGCTAGAAGCCCGTAGCAGCCACGTAAAACTTGCAACAACAAAGTAG